>PVJN01058044.1:0-12275 GCA_004026805.1 Lasiurus borealis | reverse complement strand
CCTTCTCGCACATGATGCCCTGTGTGAATGTATCTCCTTTAAGCTGCTTCTCCGTCACCCATACCATCAGTAGATTCTCCATCTTTTCATGGAGAGAGCTACGGAGCTTAGAAATTATTGTAACGCCCTTAGCTGGCGTTATACCCTTTATGGACTCCTTCTGTTTAAGCACAGTGCATATCGTTGAAGTACTACGCCCGTTCTGCCTCGCCAGGTCAGCCACTCGCACACCTTGCTCATATTTTTCTATGATTTCACGCTTTAATTCAATAGACATCATCTTCTTATGAGCACTGACCTTTCCACTCGCTTTCTTCAGACCCATGGTTATAAAAAGAAATGTGATAAAGTATGTAAGTGCACAAAAGATGCTTCGACAACGTGGTAAACAAGCACACTGACTGAGGAGTGGGAAACTATGAGATGCTCGAGTCTCGGTAAACTGGTGGGTTGTGTGCAGACGGCCGATCCGCGTGAATACTCTTATCTCAAATGTAGCTCATATTTCAAAGCAAAAAATTGCTCGCTTAATGTCTCGTATCTCAAAAATCTCATATCTCAAAAATCTTGTATGTTAGGGCACTCGTGTCTCAAGGTACCACTGTACCTTGGTTTCTGGCACAATCCCAGTAGGGGGCGTGCAAAAAGCAGCTGATTAATGTCTCTCTCTCATCGATGTTTCTAACTCTCTATCCCCTCCCTTCCTCTCTGTACAAAATCAATACAATATATATTTTTTAAAACCTTTATATAACAAAATAAAAAAAAAATTTCACCTTGAAGTGAAAAACATGGTAGGACTGAATACTTAGAAAAGAATATGTAAAAAGTTCCCATAGTTATGTAAAAGAAATGCTCACGAAGTTTTAGGCTAATTTAATCATTTACAAGTTGACAATAGTTAAACCCCAAAAAATAGAGGTAAAGATCAGCTTGCATTTATGATTAAATTTGATTAAAATTCAGTAACACAAAAAATGGAAAAACAAAATTTAGGCTAAAAGTAGTAAATTTTTATACAATGCATATTTTTGTCAACTCCAGAGAGTTAGCTTTGTTCCCTCAGTTTGAATTTAGAAATACACTATTGCTTTAAATTTTTTATTTTTACAAAGACCATAAATATGTATCTGTTTCAATTTTTATGAGTAATTTCCCCATCCAAACCCAACTGTTCTTAACTAAAGCAGCTGGTATTAATTCTCATATAAAACAAGCAGCTATTTATATGTATGTAACTTTTTTGAAAATTTAATAAATCTTTATTGTTCAGATTATTACAATTGTTCCTCTTGTTCCCCCCTATAGCTCCCTTACATCTGGCTTTCACTCCTCCCTCTGCCCTTACCTCCCCCGCCCACTGTCCTCATCCATAGGTGTTCCATTTTTGTCCAGTCTCTCCCCGCACTCCCCTCACCCTTTTCCCCCTGAGAATTGTCAGTCCACTCCCTTTCTATGCTACTAATTCTATTATATTCACTAGTTTATTCTGTTCATCAGATTTTTAATTCACATGATTTATAGATTCACTTGTTAATAGATATATATTTGTTGTTCATAATTTTTTTATATTTTACCTTTTTCTTCTTTCTCTTCTTAAAGAGTACATTTCAGCATTTCATATAATACTGGTTTGGTGTTGATGAACTCTGTTAGTTTTTCCTTATGTGAAGCTCTTTATATGCCCTTCATTCTGAATGAGAGTTTTGCTGGGTAGAGTAATCTTGGTTGTAGGTTCTTGCTATTCATCACTTTGAATATTGCTTGCCACTCCCATCTTGCCTGCATAGTTTCTGTTGAGTAATCAGCTGACAATTCTATGGATGCTCCCTGGTAGGTAATTAACTGTTTTTCTCTTGCTGCTTTTAATATTCTCTTTGTCTTTTGCTTTTGGTATTTTAATTATGATGTGTCTTAGTGTGGTTCTCTTTGGATTCCTTTTGGTTGGGGTTCTGTGTGCTTCCTGGACTTCTAAGTTTACTTCTTTCACCAGGTGAGGGAAGTTTTCAGTCATTATTTCTTCAAATAAGTTTTCAGTATCTTGCTCTCTCTCTTCTTCTGGCACCTCCATAATTCTGATATTGGTATGCTTGAAGTTGTCCCAGAGGCTTCTTATACTATCTTCACATTTTTTTTATTCTTTTTTTCTTTTTGCCTTTCCAGTGGAGTGTTTTCTGCTTCTTTGTATTTCAAATCTTTGACTTGATTCTTGTCTTCCTCCAATCTGCTGTTTGGTCTCTGTATAATATTTTTTATTCCAGCCAGTGTATGTTTAATTTCTAGTTGTTCCTTTTTCATCTCCTCTTGGGTCTCGCTAAATTTATTCACCTTTTCTAGGAAGTCTTGAAAAACTTTGTAACCATGGTTTTGAACTCTATATGCAGTCATTTGTTTTCATCCATTTCTTTCATTTGTAATCTGTTTCTTTGTCTCCACATTTTTGCTGCTTCCCTGAGTTGGCAGAATAACTTTGTGTGCTATGTGTCCCATAGGGCCCAGTAGCTCTGCTTCCCCAGTTACCTGAGGTGGACTCTCTTGGTGGACCCCTTTATGCACTGTGTGTACAATCTTGTTGGAGTTAAGTCTTGATTGTTGGTATCACTGGGGAAAATTGACCTCCAAGCCAATTGGTTGTGAGAATCAGCTGTGTCTATGCCGGGAGAACTTCTGTGCTGGAGTCAGCCTTATAATACAAGACTTGCAAAATTGCAAAAGCCTCTGAGTTCGGCTTGAATGGGCAGAGTCTCAAGGTTGAGCAGACAGCATTGGCTTCCAGTCAGCCCTGCCTTACATGGCCCCTAGGTCTCAGTGTCCCTCGGTAATCGCTGCAACCCCTCTGTGCACACTCACGCGTGCGCATCTCAAGACCTCTGCCTTTCATGTCTCCCCTGAGTTTCTGTATGAGTCTGGGTCCCCAGGGTCTCACCCAAAACTGGGATTCATTGCAGTCAGAAGTGGAGTTCAGTGCAGTTGGGAGGTTTGGTCTTCCTCCCACTGGTGCAGTGGTTCTCAACCTGTGGGTCGCTATCCCTTTGGGGGTCAAACGAGCCTTTCACAGGGGTCACCTAAAACCATCGGAAAATGTAGCAATGTAGTTTACTGTTGTTATATTAAGACTGTTACCCATGCTACAGCATGCTTCAAGACAAAATTTCATTTATTTGTAATTAGAAATAAATATTTCACAATATCTAATTGTAATTATCACTATGCTTAATATAATTATAATTATGTTCAATTTGTAACAATGAAAATAAATCCCGCATATCAGATATTTAGATTACAACTCATAAGAGCAGCAAAATTACAG
Organism: Lasiurus borealis; assembly: GCA_004026805.1. Classification (NCBI taxonomy): domain Eukaryota; kingdom Metazoa; phylum Chordata; class Mammalia; order Chiroptera; family Vespertilionidae; genus Lasiurus; species Lasiurus borealis. Next base: position 8,965 of record PVJN01058044.1, on the reverse strand, counting down.
TTACGAAGTAGCATCGAAAATAATTTTATGGTTGGGGGTCACCACAACATGAGGAACTGTATTAAAGGGTCGTGGCATTAGGAAGGTTGAGAACCACTGCACTAGAGAAAGCCAGCAGCACAATCAGCAGTCAGTCCTCTCTGCATACACTGGCACATGCGCCTCTGGACTTCTGCTTTCCGCTGCTCCCCTGAGTTTCCCCGAGTTTCTGTGCATTCCTCCCTTTTCATGACAGTCCAGACCACCCCCTTGTGGGTGCAGTTACAATTAGGTTTCAGTGCAGTCAGTTGGGAGTTTCTGTCTCCCTCCCACTAGAGGAAGTCAGCCAGGCCCTCCGCCACCTGGCTCATGTCTCCGTACCTCAGCTTTCTGCAACTCTTCTTGAGTTTCCGTGAGCCCCTCTTTTCTTCTAGTTATAGAATTTCCACTCTTTCCTGTGGTTCTGGATAATGATCGCTCTGTCTTTTAGCTGTAGTTTTGAAATTATTGTGCGAGGAAGCAGTTTAGGTGTTCATTAATGCCGCCATCTTGGTTTTTCCTCTGTGTGTAACTTTTACCTTTATCTGATTTTATTATTTTTTTTTAATATATTTTATTGATTGTTTACAGAGAGGAAGGGAGAGAGATAGAGAGTTAGAAACATCGATCAGCTGCCTCCTGCACACCTCCTACTGGGGATGTGCCCAAAACCAAGGTACATGCCCTTGACTGGAATAGAATCTGGGACCCTTCAGTCCCCAGGCCGACACTCTATCCACTGAACCAAACCAGTTTTGGTTGAATTTAAATTTACAGGAAAATTTGCAAGAATATACAATGCACTTCCATCTACTGATTCATAAGCTATCTTTTTTTTTTAATTACTTCTGATGAGTAGCACTAGAATAATCATCTGCTTTTATATGATTCCTCAATGATAGGAATAGTATTTTTCCATGTAAAAGATGCCCCCCACTTTTCCAACCCAAAATTAATAAATTAGTATTTTAAACATTTTGCTGGTTTTCCTCTTAAAGCCTTCTTCATTTTGGCCTCTTAAGGAGTTGTTCTTCCTATTTTCTCCGCTGTCTGATCATACACTCAGTGGGAGGAGGTCCAAACTGTCTTTCTGCAGGTCTATTTGCATGACCTTTTGCATAGCATTACATTCAGTTTGAATTTTGCAGAGTAAGACAATTAATTGCTTACCAGTATTTATCTTTTTATATTTTGACATCTTTACTGGCTCAGAACACTCTGGTCCCTGTTGCATCTGCGAATTCTCCACCTCCACCTTCAATTACAGCATCAGCTGACCGTTAGTAACAATAAGGCTCATAATTGAAGGAAGCCTGTTTAACAAGGTATGGGCAGATAGGCAGCCACGTGGCTCCCTCCTCGGCTGACTTGCATGTATAAAACACACCTCGATTTTCAGTCTAATGACTTTAGAAAAAAAGAAATTCGAAGAAAAAGGGCCAAGATAATCAATCTGATAACCAAATCAAGAAATGAGTGAATCAAACTCCTTAATGTCTAAATAGAAATCATAAAAATTTAGCAATAATGGTGACCTTTAAAATCCTTTCACGAGAAGAGAAACAGGCCCTACCACCCGAGAGGAGGAACACGGGCAGCCGAGCCCAGTGTGTCTGGAACTGTTGAGGGCCACCCTCTGAGGAAGGATCCAATAGGTCTCAGTACTGACTTGGGCAGAGCAGCTTTTCCCTGTGCCTTTTACTTAACCAGCAGGGAGATTTTTCAAACTGGAAGAGAGCCACATTAGTTTGGTTAGTTTATTAATTGAACCTCCACATGTTTGTTTGTTTTTTAAGAAGTAAAGAAAAATACATATACATAACATTTAACTTCTTAGGCAAATGACCTTCCAATATCTGGAATGAATGCTTTACTTGTATAAACAAAGACTTTGAAGAAAAAAATTATAAATATATCAAAAATCCCCACATCACTTTCTGCAGAATGTGATTTAAACAAAAGAAAACACAGCTTCAGGAAAATAGCTTTAAAATGCCCAGAAAATGCTCACAAAAGAATCTGCATCCTTATGAAGAATCATAACTAGACTTAATTTGGTAGCACCATATTTCTGAAGGATAGTTTTCTGACATGTAACAAAATGCTCCACTTCCATGAAACTATACCAAGAGCATAATTAGATAGAGCCAGCACAGATAGCAGGCTGCTTCTAAGAATCTGCTCGCCCTTCTTCTAGGTGCTAGTTGTGGCCAGACTCAATCCGCAACAATAAACAGAATAAACAAAAGACTTTTTCATCTTTCCACCCACCTTCTTTCCTCCTGCTTGCAATGCGGGCATGATGGCTAGAGCTACAGCAGCTCTCTGGAATCATGAAGAATAGAAGCCACTTAATAAGAGCAACAATTTTTTAAAGGGTAAATCCATGGAGATCTATCAAGCCAGCCCTTGACTGTCTTATTTCAGATTTCTTTAATGTTAGAAATCATAAGCAATCTCATTTCACATCCCTGTTAATCACAAACAGCCTTGTAAAAATATAAAAATGCTCATAATCTATTGCTAAGTGAACACAATCCCATTTTGGTTAATATACATAGCATATAAATGAAGAGAAAGTGGTTTTTATTCATATCTTTATATTGCTTTGTATAATAAGTATGCATTTTTTTAATCAGGAAAAAAAGAGAGAATGAGAAAGCTATCCTCCCCCCCAAATAAACTCACTTCCTGCTTAAAAAATAATGTCGCATTCCACATTTGAACCTGTAACTGCTAATTACAGGCTCTGAGAATAATTCCACAGCTAGAGTGTAGGGTTGAAAATCTTGTCAGTCCCTGAAACAGTGAGCTAGAAATGGCGCCGTGGTAATGCCTCTATAAGTACTTAGCTTAGAGGTGTTCTGAACCAGGGAAGGGCACAAAAAAGGTGGGAAGAGAGTAATAGAAAGAAGGGATAAAGCAGATGAAGAGAAATTGTATAAGTAAGCAATATTTTATGGCTGCCTTTGCAGCTATTTGAGCCAGGGGCGGCCTCTGAACAAGGCATCAACAAAGGGAAGCAGCACCTCCCTGGGCAGATCAAGTGGGGCCCATCATTCCCAGCACTGTCTGCACATCACAGGGCAGATGGGCATCTTATATCCAGCACCTGTTGGCCTTGGAGACGCTTGGCTGCAGTGCTGTTATTGCTGTCATCTGCCTAATCCAGAAGGGGCAGGCACTTATTGTATCTAGAAAGATTAGGATGAAACTATTTTTTGCTTATTCTTACAAAAGAGAACCCATACCGCATGAAATTGTGTTTATTTTCTTCTTGCCTGATACCCCCCTCCAACTTTTTTCTATTTTTACCTAACCTTGCAGCTGTATTTTTCATTGTTAACTCCTATGTTACTTATATATTCTCTTCTAATAATGGTTTAAATTTAGTCTCATGACCAGCCATAAGGCTCCTTTCTCATCCCACTCAGAGGAACATCATGACCTCAGATCCTTCACGCAATTCCCATTGACTTGGAGAACTATCTATATACAAGGAACGAAGTAGGGCAAGATCATAATTGTCAGAGGAAAATAGTATTTTCTTCACAGGATGCTTTCAGATTTTTCCCTTCTGTGAGCCTCTTTTAAAGGGTGTTGATTGAAGGAGACTTTAAATAAGCTTTCAAGATCTCTGTGGTTCCAACTGTGGATTGAGTATAAAAGACCTGATATTCAGAAACTCATAGAATAAATTAAGCAAGAAAAAGAATGAATGAGAAAATGAATAAATTTAATGGGATTCCTTTAGCAAATCATTTTACTTCTCAATACCTGTATAAAATGAATCTTATGAATATCACATATATATTTATTTATAAAGTAATCAAAGAACTTATCTAGGAAGTTACAACATCCTCTAAGACATGTGAAAATAGTATCAGTTCATTCAACAACCAGATCACTGAGCCTCTACCAGGTGCCACCCTCCATGAGCCCTGAAAGCACACCACCCTGGCATAGACACTCAGTAAATGTTGAATGAATGAGTAAATGAATTGATACTAATGTTCATTAAAGTAACAGTCATGCTAATAATGATTCATCTAGTCATACTTCATAATAATCACAATAATTATAGTGATAATGTGCAGAGCTCACATTTATATAGTGTTTTATTTTTTTAATATATTTTATTGATTTTTTTTTACAGAGAGGAATAGAGAATTAGAAACATGGACGAGAGACATCGATCAGCGGCCTCCACACACCCCCCACTGGGGATGTGCCGGCAAACAGGATACATGCCCTTGACCAGAATCAAACCCAGGACCTTTCAGTCCACAGGCCGACGTTCTATACACTGAGCCAAATCGGCTTCGGCTTACATAGTGTTTTATAGCTCCAATATTTATCTTAACTTGATCCTCACATAAAGTTTATTAATCTCCATTTTTAAGATCCAGAAATTAAGTTGGGATTATTGAAATGACCTAATAAATTCCTTTAGGAGCTTGTTATTCTAGGGCTTTTCCCATTACATGATACTGCACATGAACCCAATGAGGTTGACGCAAATAACATGGGCCATTAGGAAGGAAGGAAAAGAGGGTATGGACAGTGGGTGCTGCTGATAGCCGAACATTGTTTGGAACAACATTTCTTACAGGCTTGGATGTTGGGAGCAAAGGGCCCCATGGACAGATTTCCCCCACTTCTGTTTCAGTAACATACTATGTTCTACCTCATCCCTCACAAAGCCCTCAGTCACATAGTGTGTAAACTTGCTACAAAGTTGAACCTTTTAACTGCCTGGTTTTATCAGGCCCATCCTGTCAAGAAAATGAAGTCTTGTGACAGTAAAACAAATGAGCTCCATGTGATCTTGTAGTTGTTGTCAGAGAGAAAGGAGAGGGAAAAACACAATACTGCTTTTAAAAATGCAAAAGCCGACCACCTGGCATGGCTCCGTGGTGCATGTCAACCAATGAACCAGGAGGTCACGATTTGATTCTCGGTCAGACCACATGCCCAGGTTGTGGGCTCCATCTCCAGTGTGGGGAGTGCAAGAGGCTGCTGATCAGTGATTCTCTCTCATTATAGATGTCGCTATTTTTCTGTCCCTCTCCTCTCTTCTCCTTTCCTCTCTGAAATCAATAAGAAATATTTTAAATAAATAGATTTTCCTATCTAATAAAAAAGTGATATGCAAATTAACCATCACTCCACTATACCCACAAGCTGCACCCACCAGCCAAACAGGAGCAAGTATGCAAATTAACCCAACCAACATGGCTATGACAACACAGAGAGCCGGAAGAAGGCTTGGGTTTCCCCGGCGATTGAGGAAGCCAAGCTTTCTGCATACCCTGGCCAGCCCAGGCCTCCATTCCAGACTACAAAGTTCCAATTAAAGATGATAAATAAATCCCAACAAAAATGGCGGCAGCCACAGAGTTGGAGAGAGCAAGAGGATAGGGTTGTCTTCAGCAATGAAGGAGGTCAAGCTTTCCACACACCCTGTCTTAGAAGATAAATAAATCCCAACAGAAATGGCTGCTGCCACTGAGCGAACAAGAGGCTTGGCTCCGCTTCAGGCTACAAAGTTTCAATTGTAGAAGATTAATAAATCCTAGATAACAGGATTTCTACTTGGGTCGCCAGGGAGCATGGCCAGCCTGCAAAATACCACAGGCACCTTGCCCAGGCCAACCCATTCCCCAAGGGAACTCCCATCCTGATCCAGGAAACCCTTCAGGGCAAACCAGCTGGCCCCCACCCATGCACCAGGCCTCTATCCTATCTAATAAAAGAGTAATATGCAGATTGACCATCACTCCAACACACAAGAAGCCTGCCTCCATGTGGTCAAAGATCCTGCCCCCATGTGGACACAAAATGGTCACCACAAGATAGCAGCATTGAGGGCAGTTGGGAGGGACCAGGCCTGCTAGGGAGGGCAGTTAGGGTGACCAGGCCAGCAGAGGAGGGAAGTTGGGGTGACTGGGCCTGCAGGGAAGGGCAGTTATGGGGGAGCCACACCTGCAGGGAGAGCAGCTGGGAGAATCAGGCCTGTAGGGGAGGGCAGTTAGGGGTGACCAGGCCTGCAGGGGAGGATAGTTAGGGACAAACAGGCTGGCAGGGGAGCAGTTAGGCATCAATCAGGCTGACAGGGGAGTGCTTAGGGGGTGATCAGGCTGGCAGGCAGAAGTGGTTAGGGGCAATCAGGAAGACATGACAGGTAAGCAGTTGGGAGCCAGCAGTCCTGGATTTGTGAGAGGGATATCCACTGCCCATTTAGGCATGATCCCAGTCAGACATCCTTCGAGGGGTCCCAGATTGGAGAGGGTGAAGGCTGGGCTGAGGGATACCAACTTCCCCCATGAACAAATTTCAGTACTGTACTGGGCCTCTAGATGTCTATAATAACTAATTTTTCAACATCTTTCCTATTTAATTTACTACAATTGGGGGTCGGGAAGGGGAAAGAAGTATCGGAGATAGTTCTAATATTACTATGCTACTACCCTCTAGTTTCCCCTAATTAACTAACAGAGACACATGTTTATGTTTGTGAGACCCTCTGAATAGAAATAGTTATATTAAAAGAAACAGTTCATTAGACGTTAGGATTTGCATTCACTTTAAATGACTTTTTGAGAAAAGGTTCATGTTGGCATATTTAGACAAATAAAAACGTTAACACGAAAAGGTACCGAACAATGTACAAATACTGGTTATCATATCATTATAAGAATATTTTTATATCCAACTTATCAAAACTAAAAATTATAGGCAGTTCCTATCGAGAGTTACTGGGCAAATGGGAGTGTGATGCTACAAAGCCTTGATTCCAGAGCACCCCAATGACAATGTTTATCCAAAGCAGAGTTAATATAGATAAGGGACAGAGAAGAGGAGGGCATATATAGGCATGCATGAAATCAAGCTTTTCAAAATTATGTTAAAATTAAACATGTGTTTTTTAAAAGTAAACTGAGCTGTTTGCATCCAAAAGCTTTCAACCTTCCTCCTTACTTTACAATAAAGAGCCTGTGATTGACTTTTCTTAGTGTGCTTTCCATGTGCAGCTTCTCTCAGCTCAGGGTCACAGCTGCTGCACAGAACTCTGGGTGGCTCTTCTCCATCTCCTTGAAACAACTGGTGGGAACTGCACTGAGCCTTCAACCCAGCTGTTCAACCTCACTTTCTAACTTTAGCAAGTCTACTAATGTCACTAGGGCATGCCACATTCTGAACCACATCAATGAAGACAGATAGATGCCAACACCCCTAAAAAACGGCAAGCACACAAAGCAAAGTCCCACTCAGGTTCCTACAGCAATATTACCCAGATGCAAAATGCAGGGTCCATGGGCCTCATTTACGCAAGGTATGCCGTGACTGAAAAAGGCTTCACTACACACCACAATCAGCAGGCCTTCATCAGCACCCGGCACACATTATTAACATTCTGCAGCACATCATATTATGTTTTTTGCTGTTGTAGCAAAAAAATAAAAAAGATATAACTTTGATTGATTAACAAAAAAATAATAATAGTAATTACCTACCCTTCTTGCTCCAAAGTGAGTTTTTTGAAAATCAGATGCCTATATTTGTATATAAGGATTTCTGGTACCAAGAATTAACCAATCAGACACAACCTTATTATGTGCCATGACCAATAAGATAAAACTCTGCTATATAAACTATATATTTATGGTTCAAGACAGAGCATTCACATGAGAGAGCTATCATTGTGCTGGCTGTTATCATTGTTTTTATTATTATTATTTGACAATCTAAGGGAAAAGAGATCAGTGCTCCTGACTAAATAGGCAGATATTGCATATTTTAAAAATCCTTGTGGCAGATTGGTTGAAATCGCTGACATACAGTCTAGAAGACCCTGAAAATCATGCTTAGGGTAAACACATGGACTGTGCTGTCAGCTTTCTAACTAGAATACAGGATGCTCACTTTTCTACACTGTTAATGTACCATACAATTGTCATGAAGTCCTTATGAGGTAATTACTTGCATTTTAATTAATTGTACATGCCCCATCCTAGTTTCCTTTCTTTTCTTTTCTTTTTTAAAATGTCTTTTTAAATTGATTTCAAAGAGGAAGGAAGAGGCAGTGAGAGATAGAAACATCCATGATGAGAGTGAATCATTGATCGACTGCCTCCATGCACTTCTTCAGGATCAAGCCCACAACCCAGGCATATGGACAACCAGGAATGGAACCATGACCTCCTGTTTCATAGGTCAATGCTCAACCACTGAAAAACACCAGCTCTTCCTTTGTTTGTTTGTTTTTTAACTGCACGCTCATTGTAACTAAGCCAGATTTCAGAGTTGTTTATTATCCTTTGAGATTTAATAATTAAAATAATTTCCTTCCATGCAGAGAGTTGCTCGGAACTCACCCTGACACTCACCTCCAAGAAGAACTCTTAAGAATGCCTTGCTAAGCTCCCCTACAATTGACTGTATCCATTGTTAACATGCGTCGACATAAAAAACATTAAATGACTTGCACAAATGGAAGCAAAATGCCTTTTCATTCTATTGATAACTTAACCTTTAGGTTTTTGGATATAATCCCATTTCTCAAGAAGCAGGGGAAGCCACTGAATGAAACCATTATGTACAACATTATTGTGGGAATTATTTTGTGTGAAAATATATACAGTGGTACCTCGAGATACGAGTTTAATTCATTCCGTAACCTTGCTCATATATCAAGTTGCTCGTATCTCAAAGCAAATTTCCCCTTTGAAATCAATTGAAACGCCGTTAATCCGTTCCAGCCCCCAAAATGCCACCCCAGTTGTTCTTGTTACGTGTTTTTGAATAAGAAAAATGTATTTACAAATGACAAATATTGTATAAAAACATAATAAAAGAGAATGTAAAGGAATAAACTGGTTTTATAAAGTGTATTTACCTACTCGTTACACTCTTAATGCTACACTTTATCCCTAAACTGAATGTA
>PVJN01058043.1:0-12276 GCA_004026805.1 Lasiurus borealis | reverse complement strand
ACTTTCCTCTAAGAAAATTTTTAATGTTATTTTTACTGTTAAAATTATTATAGATGTTCCTATTTCCCACACTTTTGCCCACTTCCACCCAGCTCCCCCCTGCCCTTCCCTTTGGCCATCAGCACACCATTGTCTGTGTCTATGTGTTATATGTTCTTTGGTTAATCCCTGCTAAGAAGCAATATAAAGGCTTTATATTGCTCACAAAGTAATGTTCAAACTCCTCAAGTGTTTTCCTTTCTTATCTCTTCCAATTGGGAATCCTATGTCTTGATCATATTTCATAGCAAAATGTGTTGAAAAATTGTATGGTCTTACACATATATAAATACAGTGCATGCTCTTTGCCCAGTTCTTCTCTGCTAGTGTGTAAAACACATTACTTATCAGTTAAAGTTGATTAACATGAATCTCCTCAGGAAGACTCTTAACAACAAGGCCATGGTAGTTACTTCATACTCAAAGTTTCATGGTAATTATATCAACTCTCAATAGTACTATTATAACACATGCAATTAACTTTCTTTCTTGGAGTAGACTCTATTTTCTCAAGAGCGAAACTTGATCTTACATATTTCTACATTCTTATCATTTAAACCACTGCCTAGAAAGAAAGAAAGAAATTAATGCAGTGATGAATAACAAGAAATAAGAACAGAGTTAACATGTTCACTAATAAAATAAAAATCAAATGTGGCATTTGATGGAGATTAATATAATTCAACCAATGTTGCTATTTAATAAGTGGTAAGATCAGAGCCTCTCTATGTTTTCAAAAACAACTGACATGAGGCTTTGAGATAAATTTATTTATGGTAGCATGGAAATGCCATGATTTGCTGATCATTACTCAAGCTAAGAATTTAAAACCCCAAGCTTGTCATTTCTTTTCTGTAGATTGTTAGTGTGGTTAGAAGTAGACTTCTTGGCTGGTAGCACTTGTAGTGATTGTATTTTATATGCTTATCATATGGCTCTGTATGACCTACATTCAGTTGAGAAAGGCCAGCCTTTAATGCCACGCTCTTTCCAAGTGATGATTTAAGTAACTCTGTCAATACTTGAAGCCATGGACCTCTAACATTCTCATCTTCTTATGGTCACAATATTGCCTTCAGAAGGTCAGATAACTAATTTCAAAATCCCCCCATTAAGGGTATATTTTATGTAACCTGCAGTGCAGGAATGACATTTTTAAGAGTATTTCTATATATCCCATTTTAGCTCTTGTTTTGGATTATTTTCACAAGATAATTTTATATTATTTAGTTTTGGTAGATAGAGAAAACAGCAGATTCCTTCCCTGACCCATATTACAAAGAACTGTCTCTCAATGTGGCAAGGTTGGGCAGATTTGCTAATAATATTGTCAGTCTCTTAAGTCTGAGATTCCTCAACTATGACATGAACTGATTTATATATGTGCAACATGCATGTGGGTCCTCTTTACATTGCCCCTGCTGGGGAACTGAGCTAACATGAAACGCATTCAACTTCCTGTGCTGGAATAACATGTATTATCTTTGATTCACGAGTCTTATGCTTTTTTGTCAAAATCTGTGAAACTGTGGCTGGCTGACCCATTATAGCCCGTGCAGTTCTGGGCCATTTTGTTGTAGGGGATGATTTGCTGGAAGAGGGTGGCACACGGGCCTTCCGTGGGCAAGGTTAGGGATAGGAAAGGCTCCTTATACCCAATTGGATATTTTCTTGCACAAGTGCCGAGTGAGGAGGATAAGGGTGTCCCACTGTCACAACAGTCCATGGGGCAAAGGATAGGGAGGTAGGATTGAAACTAGCTACCTGAGCACTCCCTTTTGGTGTTGCTCACTCCTCTGTAGGAAGGAGGAAGGGCCACAGGCTCCCCACACCTGGCGTTGGGTGTAATGCAATATCGGATATTTGTATGACCCATAAGCAAACATCTGAATACTCATAATGAAAAGTAATTGTGCCCTTGACTTCTAGTTTTAACTCTGACATGTGAAGTGCTTGAAAGTTATCACTCCCACATGTATGACCAAAAAGCTGGACAACTGTGAATGACTACTTTCCTCATACCCATTAGGGAACTAAGGATGCAGGGAGAAACTGCTGCCCTGAAATGTGGACAGACTTGCTTCCAGGGAGTCACAGGTGAAATCTGCTTACTTGGCATAGAAACTGCTGCAACAATAATCAAGTATCAACACTTAAATACTATGTTGGATGAACTCTGGACCATGAATGTGGATGAGAATGAGAGACACACCTGGAGGCCACAATATTAAGGGAGACACAACAATCTTATGAGCCTTACCTCAAACCCCTCACCCCCCCCAAAAAAAAAAAAACTCACAAAAACAAACAAACAAAAAAACTGCTCCAGATTCTCATGGTGAGTCTTTGGGAAACATCAACAACAACAACGCTTGTGCTTTTTGGCAAGGGAAGGGAAGAGGAATCGCTGTGAAGTATACCTGGAGCCTTCTCCATAGCAAAGGACCATTGTCCAGAGGAAAAGAATTTGCAGTGAATGTGTACACAGGGCATCCTCTCATCCTGTTCTCTCAACTAATAGGGGGAGGAGCATAGTCAATGGGTGCCATGCTTCAAGGACCTGAGCATGCTGCAGGCAGAGAAAGGAGTGAGGGAAAAGATAAACCGCTGGAGAAATGCTTGTGCAAGTCAGAGCCCAGGAACAAAGGCTCACTAAAAGGCCAGTATTTAATTGGAAGACCATAGAATGTTATGTTATTATAGGAGAAAACTGTTCCTCATCTTCCCCCATTGCTAGTGGGAAGGGGGTTCCTGGGGAACTGCCAGAAGAGCATTTCTGGAGGATGAGATCAGATAAAGCTTTATTTTTGTAGAATGATACCCCTGAGTTCCAAAGTCCCCTTTCCCTAGGTCCAATCATAGAAGTATGGCTGGGGTTTCAGTAAAACTACTCTCAGAGCCAGTGTCCAGCGCTTCCTTCATGTGACGGAGCTGGGCCCATTCAGCATCAGGCTAGTTATATTAGTACATGTGTGTGGGGTTCCCAAGGCCACGTGCCATGTGAGCGGATGCAGATAAGCAAAAGCAAAAGAGCCCCACAAGCCCAGAGTCACATGAGTCCCCAGAGAGCCAGAGAGTTAACTCCTTTGTTAGGGGGTTATGTGTCCCAGATCCTCATGACTTTGCAGGCCATTCCCATTCTGGCAACTCTCGGTCCCCAGGTACGATTGACAGCAGGCACATTCCAGGTGTCACCCAGCTTTCCTGGCATGTGCCTATCTTCCTTTGTCCAGTCCCCAGTGTTTGGTAGGGATATGCCTACAATGTCTGGCCTTTCCTCTGCTCCTTTCCTGTTATTAATAACTTGCTCATTACAACAGTATCACTCTGGCTCCCTCACACATGACCATCTCACCAACAGAGGATCCAGGATAAAGCAGTGAATTATAGTTCAAAGGTTGTAAGACTCAGTCTCACTCCAGAGAAGGAGTTCTTCCAAAAACACAAAGTCAAAAGGGAAAGAAAAAGACAGTAGAGGACGTAGAAGCCTCTGGAACATATTGCTACAGAAAACCTTAAACCCAGCTCAAGTCATAGAAATAATAACATAAACCCTCATGTTGAAGGTCTATTTATCTCCATTCCTATGCCGACACAGAATGACCACCTTTCTCAAAAAGTACAAGTGCTAGGAACAGAAATAAAAGAATGAAGACTGGCTATAATTACTGTATTCTCTGGCGTATAAGACAACTTTTTAACCCAGGAAAATCTTCTCAAAAGTCGGGGGTCATCTTATATGCCAGGTGTCATCTTCTAGGGTGAGTATATCCCAAAATCTATATTTTAATTGGAAAGGTTGAGGGTCGTCTTATACTCCAGAAAATACAGTGCAAGAAATATTAATCATGCTCTGTGAAATATTTATTAGGCTCTGTTAACTCGTTCTGTTCTGAGAAGAGATAGCACATTCTAACATGGCTGGGAGTTGAATGCCTGTGGACATGGGAGTTAACCTCCTTTCCCAAGAACTGCCTTTCATCATGGAAAGATTAGCAACATTGTTGCTAAAACAATCTGGTCCTAGAGGTGCCTCCCTCTTGTGACCCCCCTCATCCCCCAATCCGTACTGCCTGTAACCATTATACCTTGTCTGCTTCCCTATTCCTGTAATTCCCACTTTCACATGTAACCTTTGTCCTTCTATCCAATAGAAGCAACTGCCTAATGGGGGTGGAATAGAGCATATTTTGGTGGAAAACTTTCTGCTCTCCCATATTGTCAGCATAATTGGAATAAACATCCATGTATCATTGAACACTGCCTCTGCTAAATTGGCTCAAATCAACTGTTAGCCCCATTTTATTTTCTGGTGACTCTGGTGTGTGTGTGTGTGTGTGTGTGTGTGTGTGTGTGTGTGTGTGTGTGAAGGGGGAGGACTCTTCTGGGGTGAGTTGCAGAGATGGCCATTTGCTGCTTGCCTTTGGGGTTCTTGGGACTGGGGTCTGGACTCCTTTATTCACAGCTGCCAGGAATTTTCCTAATTTTGAGTCCCAGCTACAGCCTCAGTCATCCCTGTCATCTCACCTCAGACCTAAGTTGAATCCAGTGTTCCATAATTCGGTAACAAGGGGCATCTGTTGTATGGTGCTCCCCCATCTGAGGTGAGCCTGATCAGCTCCTGGTTGCCAGTGGCCTCTCAAGGTCCTTGCCTGGTCTCCGCATCCAATTCTGAGGAGCTTAGGATGGAGACAGGGCCTTGCATGGCCAAGGGCATTCTTTTAAGTGTGTCTAGGGAATTATAAAAATAATGGTGCACTTTTGCCAGGCTAAATTGTCCATCTCATGTTCCCTCCTTTTATTATTTACTAACATAAACTTTATTTTTTTTCTTTCAAATCTTTATCTGGGATTTCAAGGCACAGATGTGTGGTAGGTCACAGATATATTAGGAAAATGTATACTGAATTCTCCGGAGACATAGTAGAAACTAATTTTTTAAAAATACATATTTATACTTTAAAACGTAATTTAGTGCCTGGGGAGAACACTTCTATAACAACATATAAATGGGTTTGCTTTGGGAAATGGTGTTCAAGAATCTCATATCCACATGAGAATTCTTTGTAATCTAGATAATTTTTCTTTAGAGAACAGAAAACATAAATCTACACAGGATCAAGTGTTGATTAATCTGTAATACTTAGACTATTCAACACATACTGGGAAATTTCAATTCACTAGCCTAAAAGTCTTTAATAAAATAGTTAATCAAACTCTTTCCAAAGTAGTGCCTAGAAAAGAGTGAAATCCATCTAAAAATAAAACGGGACATTGGTGTGTTCTTTTCAACGGATGATACGAGATCTAAACATTGAGACAGAGACTTTTTGTCACAATAAATCTGTGGGTATATCTTATTTCAAAAGGTGTTTGAGTTTGTGTTTTTTGGTAGACTTGAAAAGATGAAAACAATATTTCTCAAAAGTAATGGCAATGTTTCCAGTTATGTATATTTTATCTCACATTTGTTCTATTTTCACCTTTAACCTTATTTCCTCCTCAATCTTTTAAATTTTAACCTAGGAAAAATGGTGAAGACAAATGAAATATAATGAAAGTTTAGTATAAAAATCCTTTTTTCTTTTTGAAATCTATCTAAGATTGATAGTATCTAACACAAAGAAATATACCTGCATCCATAGGCTTGATTTCTAATGATTTCATTTTGTCAACTTTGTTGTTGTTTATGTAACAGTATGTGTTGGGAGATAGTTGATGTGTACAATTGTTGAAATTGCACAAAGAAATGATTTCACGTGATAAAATTGTTATTTGGGTGATTTAAATATAACTTTTCTACAGTGTTGCCATTATGGTAAGTTGTGTAAATGAGGAAAATTTTATAACAGGCAGCTTCACAATTATCTGCATGTGGAAGGAATGTCCAGGGAGAAAGACTAGTTTGTTTTTACTCATAAATGTCTATATATTAAATATACATGATTTTGATAATAAAACTCTAATAATTTCTTTTAATGAAATCACTCTTCATTTTATCTCTGTTCAGGCTGTTTCCTAAGAAATGAACACCTTTTCTCATTTTTTTAATATTCTAAGACCTAACTTTAAATCCAACTTTCCTCCTGTGAATTCATCTAGATATTATTGAACCAATAATTATTTGTCTTTAAAAGTTTATTTTAATTTTTAATAATAATTCATGTTTCAAATAAGTTACAAATAATATTTTTTGTATTCTCAAACAGAAAACCTTATTTTATGTGATAGATGATGAAGATACTAAGGAAAGAATTTTCCTTAGAGATTTGGTTAAACTTTTTTATTTTAAAGAAATAAGTTATTATCTGGCCCATAGTATTTTGTAGAAAATGCTGAACTTTTAAGGAGACAACTTTGGAAATATTAATGCTCCTGTCCATCTCACTAGCTGTCCACACCTGAACATTATTTCTCAAAAGTAATATCTCACTTAATATATGCCTCATGTTGAGACTATTCATCTATAGACATTTCTTTAACTACAGAATGTTTGCCAAACATTTGAATAGTTTTATGGTAAGAAAATATACATCTTAAAATATATGTCACACTATTCTGTGATTTCTTATATGCTTAAAATTTGCCAAATAATTCTCTTCTCTTTCAGGCTATGATGACCTCAAAACTGTTTGTGTTTCAGTCTGTATTTTAGACAAAGAACTAAAAGGTAAGTATAAGAAAGGCAAGCAGATGGAGAGAAGTTGCATTGGTAAATAGTTACTCTTTACAATTTTTACTTACTAATTTACATATTTTTAATCTTCTTTTTACTTTTCCCCTCAAATTCACTATCATATCTCTCAAAAACCTTTCTTACCTCTCTAGGCTCCCATAAAATTTTATTTTTGTTCTTATCTTTCACTTTACTCCTTTTATCTGATATGATTTAATGAATCCATATTTATATGCTGATCTCTGCATCTTTTTAATTAAATTTTTAAAAATTGTTTTGAGAGAGAGAGAAGAAGGGTGAAAGAAATATTGATTTGTTGTTCCACTTATTTATGCATTCCTTAGTTGATTCTTCTATGTGCCTGCCCTCACTAGGGATTGAACCAGATTCCTTGGTATATTAAGATAACACTCTAGCCAACTGACCTACCCAGCTCTGGCAATTTCTCTCTGCTTTTATGTTCCTTATTTTCACTTTTAATTAAACAAAACTGTCATTTCTTCTTACACAGTCTGACATTACCAGACTGTACTTGCTGATTTTATTTTGGGGTACAAATTGGTAAATGCTGGGTTACAATGGAGATTGAGGGGATAGAAATACTATTGAGAACAGAATATTTTTCTCCAGTACCTCCTAATCACTGACCTGGATTTGGATCTCATTAACCATAAAAATAAGTGAGACAAGAATCAGGCATTTGAATTTACTTAGTTGAGTAAACTAGTAAAATGTACACTAAACCTGTTTACTGATGATGGGTAGGTTTGTGGTAAATGTATGTGTAGGGCAAAATATGAGCTTGTGGTGACATCATTTTGATTCCAGCATGAAAATTTCTTATTCAGACAGGAAATGGCATGCCACCCTAACTCTTGTATAACAACAAAAGAGAAAAACCATTTCCCTATGCTTTGAAAGTCTCTCTAATCCCTCTAATTTACCCACATAAAAACAATCAACAATTACTATTGCTATATATGTTATCCTCTAGTACAATTTCCAACTATAGTTTTAACTACTTTTATCTTGTCAAAAATTCCCATTTTTTAAAAAATATATTTTATTGATTTTTTACAGAGAGGAAGGGAGAGGGATAGAGAGTTAGAAACGTCGATGAGAGAGAGACATCGATCAGCTGCCTCTTGCATGTCCCTAACTGGGGATGTGCCCGCAACCAAGGTATATGCCCTTGACCGGAATCGAATCCGGGACCATTCAGTCCATAGGCCTACGCTCTATCCACTGAGCCAAACCGGTTTTGGCAGAAAAATCCCCATTTTTAAAACATAAAAGAGCAATGTATTTTTCTATCTGAAACATTACTTTGCTAACTTTACTTTCAATATTAATCATCATAGTTATTTTTCCATTGGGACCATTATTTTCTTCTTTTTCCTTATGCAGATATAGCAAGTATAGTCATGCGAAATGATACCAGAGTGACAGTGTTTATCCTAGCAGGTTTGACTGATGACCCACAATGGAAAGTTGTATTATTCATCTTCCTGCTTCTCATTTACATACTAAGCATCACTGGCAATCTGATCATCATCGCACTCACATTGATGGATATTCACCTCAAGACCCCCATGTATTTTTTCCTTCGGAATTTTTCCTTTTTAGAAATCTCCTATACTAGTACATGCATTCCTAAATTTTTGGTTACTATGGCAACAGGGGACAAAACCATTTCCTATAGCTGTTGTTTCACGCAGGTGTTTTTTGCCTTCCTTTTTGGAGCATCTGAATTTTACCTGCTGGCAGCGATGTCCTATGACCGCTATGTTGCCATCTGTAAGCCCCTGCATTACACAGTCATTATGAGCAATAAAATCTGCACAGAGCTTGTCCTCAGTTGCTGGCTTGCTGGTTTTTTGGTCATCTTCCCAGCACTCATTTTAGGCCTGGACCTTGACTACTGTGCCTCCAATATTATTGAGCATTTCTACTGTGACAGCAATCCTCTTATGCAGCTCTCCTGCACAGACACACAGACTCTTGAGCTGATGGGATTCATCTCTGCTTTGGTGACACTTGTGATCACATTGATAATGGTAATAATATCATATGCCTTTATTGCCTTGACCATTTTTAAATTCCCTTCAACTAGTCAGAAGAAAAAAGCTTTTTCAACATGTTCTTCTCACATGATTGTGATATCCCTTTCTTATGGCAGCTGTATTTTCATGTACGTTAATCCATCAGTCAAACAAAAGATATCTTTTTCCAAGGGAATTTCTGTGCTCAATACTTCAGTTGCGCCACTTTTGAACCCTTTCATCTACACTTTGCGGAACCAACAAGTGAAAAAAGCCTTCGTGAGTATGATCCACAGGGTTATTTTTTTCTCAAAGAAATGAATGTCCTATTGCACTCTCTATAAAAAAGAAAGAAAGAACAAAGGAGCCCCTAATAATAACAGTATATCTAATAGTATCTTCCATACATAGTTTCTCTTTTTTCCCCTTTCTTTTCTTGGATGTTTACCTTTATCTCTTTGAAGCTTTATTTTCACAGAAATTATTGTTCTACATTAATTTTCTTTAATAGAGATATTTTTCTGACCTCATTTTCTTTTCTTCTGGTCATGTAAAAGAAATCAAACTAAATTTTTAATCTGTCTTTTTCAGCCTTTCAATTCTAATTAGTTAAGACTATGAAATATTATTTAATTTGAATTATACTTATTGTTGTGTACAATGCAAAGTTTACTACTGTATTTTATTTGTGATTATTGTTAATCTATTTAAAATTAATATTCATTTATATTTTCTATAGTACTACTCATTTATTGGTGCACTTTATATTTAAAATATTTAAAAGAAAACTGTAACAGATTTGCAAGATATTTGATGCTCATCTTTAAAAATATTTTTTATTAAAATTTTGATTGTTTTTTTTAAGTACATTTTATAAAACTAGTTATTTATAAGAAATATTTGGAAAATAGCAAAGAAATGAAATAAAAGATAGGTAAGAAGAAAACTATATACATTTGTAGAATGAACAGGATCTTGAATATATTTGGATCATAGATATGATTTCAGGGAAAATGGTTACTTAAAACAATTTATGATATTTTTCTTAATAATTTTTGTATATCCATTTTGATAAAGTTGACTTAATAATCCTAATACATTATCAAACTTTTAGAAATTTTAAGAGCAAAGAAATGAGAGAAAATATATATGTATAATTTTGAGCCAATCTTATAAAAATAAAACCCAAGTTTCTCTTAGTATTCTGATTCATTTTGATTCTGTTATATCTCAATAAAAATGAGTTCGCTTATAACATTTAAGGTAAACCACTAATTTATCATTGAGCTGTTCTGAAATGTTTTCCTTACTAGATATTTAAATGTCCACCCTCTATTAGTTATTTACCATAGAGGATGTTTTGTGACTTTTGATAAGGATCACCAATATTTTTAAGGTGAAATCATCTTGGCATGTGATTAGAAACTGTAAAATGTACAGATAATTCTCCCATAAATATAAGTTCTAGGCAGAAATTTGGCTTATTTCTTAATATCTCAAATATAGGTTCCTATGTTTTAGAGTATATTTATCATCTGTAGTGCTCTCTTTTTCATATCATGGCATAATCACTATAATCAAATTGACTAAAAATCTCTACTTGTTAGTTAGTCATAATTGGAAATTTTTAGTTATGTATGTCCTTTTTTTCTTATTTAATTTACTAGAATTGTTCATTATTCATGGTGTTATTTACTAAACATTGAATTAGGTTTTCCATTGTGATCAAAATACTTGAAATATTTCTTTTCCAATAAATATATTTTCTTGCTTATAATCTGAATTTGAAAAGTATCATCCTTGCCTACATTTAGCTATTATTGCCTTCATCCCCTTTTACTTCACATTCTCTTCTCAGCCATTGTTTACTGGTTTATAAGCCATCAATTCAGTTACCTCTTTTAAACATTGCCTTTCCAGATTAGTCATCTTTTTTCAGGAAGACTTTGAGATATGTAAAATTGAAATGCACAACAACAACATAAATGGTAAAAAGGGATAAATTAAGCTAAAATAGTCTAAGGTTTTAATAATCTAAAAACTAATTAAGGTAAGAATGCATGCTCTAGGGTAGTATCTAGGGTAATATCTGAAAAATAATTAAATATAACAAAGAAATCAATAGAAGTAAAATGGAATAATAAATGTTCATTATCCCAAATGAAGGCACATGAAAATGAATATAAGGAACAAAAACAGGTCAATGAAATGGATAAAAAGTAATAAGAAAGTAAATATCAGTAATTATATTGAATTTACATGGATGAAACATTTTTCAAACTAATTTTCACTTGAATTATAAAATTATATGATGATTAATTTTAATATAAAAATCAGAATGGAAAATGATCTAACATGATCCTATTAACTATAAAACATTAGTTCTAGTGAGACTAATAGCAGATACACTAGACTTTATAGGAAAAGGCATTAGTATTGACAAAATGAGATATTTCAGAAACAGAACTAATCCATAAGAAATATCACTATCTGAAATAAGCATATACCGCTTGTATTAGTCAGGGTGCTCCAGAGAAATAGAACCAATGTTAAATTTATGATAAGGAATTGCCCCACTTGATGATGGAGGCTAAGAAATCCCTCAATCTGCTATGTTAAGCTGGAGACCCAAGAAAGTATTGATATAACTCTGAGATGCTGGGAACTAATGGTGTAAGTCCCAGTTGAGGGCAGAACAGAGAGCAAATACCACCTCCCTCCTCTGCCATTTTGTTCTATTTGGGTTTTTCAGGGATTGGATGATACCCATCCACACTTGGGTCAGGGAAATCTGTTTTATTCAAGCACACAATCAAATGTGAACCATATCTGGAAACACTCTCACAGAAATAATATGTGATATGCATATCCTATACCCTAGTCCAGTGGTTCTCAACCTTTCTAATGCTGCAACCCTTTAATACAGTTCCTCATGTTGTCGTGACCCCTAACCACAAAATTATTTTTGTTACTACTTCATAACTGTAATTTTGTTACTGTTATGAATCATAATGTAAATATCTATGTTTTCTGGTGGTTTTAGGTGACCCTGGTAGCAGTTCACAACCTGTGGGTCGCAACCCACAGGTTGAGAACCACTGCTGTAAAGCCTAAGACCATCGGAAAACGCAGATATTTACATTATGATTCATAACAGTAGCAAAATTACAGTTATGAAGTAGCAATGAAAATAATTTTATGGTTGGGGGTCACCACAACATGAGGAACTGTATTAAAGGGTTGCAGTATTAGAAAGGATGAAAACCACAGCCCTAGTGAAATCCTATATAATAAAGAAGTAATATACACACCCTCAAAAGATGGCTGCCTATAACCAGGCCAGCAGGGGTATTAGTGAGGGATGACCAAACAACTGAACAGCAGGCTGCGTGGGGTGACCAGGCCAGCGGGGGAGCCATGAGTGATGACCAGGCCAGCAGGGGAGCCATGAGAGGTGATCAGGCTGGCAGGGGCAGCAGTTGGGAGTGACCAGACTGGCAGAGGGAGGCAGTTAGGGGT
>PVJN01058042.1:0-12276 GCA_004026805.1 Lasiurus borealis | reverse complement strand
ATATTAATTCACTAATACTGGAGGGAAGAAAAATTAGCGGTGGAAATATATAGAAATATCATACAAAATTAGATTTCTGACACTGAATAATTTTTGTGATATCTCTTTCAATGGTAATTGAGTGAGCATGCCTACAATTTTATTGCTTTTCTGTTTTGCAAGCTCCGTGATAAACAGCTCAAATGAATATTTCTTATGAGTTATGCGCCCGCACCTGGTAGGGCCACAGGGGTATGAAGTGGAGGATGAATGAGATGAATATGCATTTTTTTTCGGGAACTGCTGGAAGGCACAGGGGTTCCACGGGATTGGCCATAGCACCAGACACCCTTCCCACAGACCTGTGTGGCCACCCCAGCCATGCGAACATCATACATTCCGATTTCATTGTGTCCCTGTCCAGACACACTCGAGATCTGGAAATCTGCTACATTGGGAGGCTGCCCCTTTATTTTTTTAGGAGTCATTGAAGAATTCTTTTTTAAAAATATATTTTATTGATATTCTACAGAGAGGAAGGGAGAGGGATAGAAAGTCAGAAACATCGATGAGAGAGAGACATCGATCAGCTGCCTCTTGGCACGCCCCACACTGGAGATGTGCTTGCAAGCAAGGTTCATGCCCCCAACCGGAATCGAACCTGGGACCTTTCAGTCCGTAGGCCAACTCTCTATCCACTGAGCCAAACTGGTCTTGGCGAAGAATTCTTTTTAGTGGCCTACAGCAATATTATCGGTCGGTGGACAGATGTTGACACAAAGCTTGGTTGGGATCCTCTGTTTGGGAAGGGCAAAGTTCAGGATGGGCTAACATGATATATTTAAGAGTTGCTTTTGTTCTCTCTCTCTCTCTCTCTCTCTCTCTCTCTCTCTCTCTCACTATAGACAGCCTCTCCACTGTGTGTACGTTGGGGATACAGCGGGGAAAAGTGGTCTAGAAAGCAGTAGTCCTTGTGCCAATGATAATCAGGATCAGCCTGCGAAGTTGTCCACAGTAATCTTCTCCTGGGAGTATCTAATCTTGCTACTCCTCCTCCTCCTCCTCGCCAGAATGTACTCGCGGCATTTAATACTTTAGGCCAGTGGCCAGCAAACTCATTCGTCAACAGAGCCTAATATCAACAGGACAATGATTGAAATTCCTTTGGAGAGCCCAATTTTTTAAACTTCTAACGCTACTTCTTCAACATAGATTCTCCTAGGCCGTGGTGTTTTGTGGAAGAGCCACACTCCAGGGGCCAAAGAGCCTCCTGTGTCTCTTAAGCCGCGGTTTGCCGACCACGACTTTAGACGGTCACAGTCACCGGAGCGGCACACTTGCATTGGAGTCTCAGCCAGCTCCTCAGAACTGAGGATCAGGGGCCAGTTGCCGGAGGTCTTTGGGCTTCAGTTTCTAGTGGTGACAGTTCCTGGGTGCTGTGACAGTCAAGTACCCCAGACGGTGCACACACAACGGGCTCAGCACTATGGCTGGCACCCAGCAATTGCCCAGCCAATGGAACCAAATGTTGTTAGCACGGATTTGGCTGAACTCCATGGAGATAAAAATTGGGCTTTCTTTGAGCCTTCCTCCTCTTTTTCTTACTTTCCATTTTATTTTATTTTCCCTAGAGGATTATGTTTTTAGTGGCATTTCCCCCCTTAAGTCCCCATTTTCCCTCGTTTTCAGAACGGACTCTTCTGCTCAAGTGGTCCCCCAGGGTGCAGGTCAGGAAAGTGCCAGCGGTCCCCATCCACCTCAGAGCCGGCCACAGTGCCTGTGGCAGCACGTCCCTGATGCCCTGGCTGCTGGCTTCCCTCAGAGGAGCCTGATGCAGAGCAAGCTCAGGTTTCCATGGAGATGGCTGAGCTGGAGACAGCCTCCGTGTCCATTCCTTCACGCAGGTATTGAGTGATCATGCGAGGGCCCGCCATGCCCCGCAGTCCGCTAACTGTCCTGCAGACATGGATGTGTGCTCGGGGCTGCCCCACAGGTCAGGCTGAGGAGCAAATACCATGAGTCCACCCCGGGGAGAGAAGTGGACGGAGGCGGTGCAGAGCGGCCAGGCTGCGGGCAGAGGCCGGGGACGTCGTGTTAGCGAGGCTGGACAAGGCAGGGCTCCGACGGGGAGCCAGACCCCGGAAGCGGCTGTCTCCTTCGGGCCAAGGGGACGTCTGGGGGGAGAAGGCTGGGGAGAGAGGGCCAAGGGCATTGGCAGCACAGACAGAAGCGGTGGCTGCGGTACCGTCACCCGTGGGAGAATGGCAGGAAGTGGGTCTCAGGTCGGCAGGGACCTGCCACCAACGGGCGGTGTTCTCTGCACGGACACAGACGGCGCCCGGCCGTGGCTCCTCCTCTGTGTGAGGGCGCTCCTCCGGGGTGCGCTCACGCAGGGTCCTGTCTCTGAATGAACACGGTCCCTCGGGGTCCCAGAGGAATCTGGACTCCCACTTGCTCCCTTACCTCCGGTCCCTCTACAAGTCCCAGCCGAGGATGAACAGTGACGTATTTCCGCCGAGCTGATGGGCATCTCCTCCCCTACTGGGGGATTCGCACATCCGGCCATCCATGAGACGTCTCCTGCAGCAGGGAGACCGCCTCTTCGGGGTGCCCGCCCATGCCCCGCAGCCAGGCTGCGGAAGGAAGCCCACTCCCCGTTCTGAGGCAGAGCCCCTGCAGCCCGTGACCTGCCACAGCTTCGGCCGGCTCCTCTCCCTCCACCCCGCGCTCCTGCCGGCTGCTCTTCCCGGCTCCCGGCCTCAGGGATCCCCGGTGTGTCTTCCCCGGCCTCTGCTCTCCAGTCTCCCGGCTCCAATGGCTATTGATGGTGCACAGCCACTTGCCAGCCCCCTGCGCCGCGCTCTGCGGGCCAGCCTCGGTTTGGACAGGAACACTTCCTAAAGTTGTTCCCGTCCGTGTCCCGCGGACAGCGGCGGGGCGGGACGGGGATATTACATATCCCACAACTAAAATAGACCAGATGTGTGCTTTCTTCTGCTCTCTAACATCGCATACTCCTGTTTTCCTCCGGGTAACCGGATATCGCTTTCAACGTGCAACGCGATCCCCTAATTAGCCCAAACACAAGCCATACCTCTCTCCCTGTGTATATATATATTTATACATCGGCTAATGGAAGAGGCCGGGACACATGATGTGCGAGCCCTCTTCCAAATGGGAACAAATGAGGTTCGGGGAGAGAGATTTAATAGCTATTGGGGGAGTGCTTACAATAATTGGTTATTGTTGCAAAGAAATGTCAGATATCATTATTGACATTTACAATTTTAATTAGCTTGATCTCTCCGTCCAATATGTTATATTTTCCTCCTCTTTTCATTTTTTTTTTCTCTCCTCCTTCTGGAAGAAATAAAGCCGGTCGGCGCGCACAGTTATTTAAGGAAATGTTATTAAGACCCACGATGCTGGGATGCACTAATAGTTTAATGGATAAAGAGTGCGGGTCATTTTTCACGTTAAAACACAGCCCTGAAATGAAATACTTCTCCCGTTGCTCGCCGAGCCAGCGTCTCGGGGCACACTCTTCCCCCAGCCCCTGGGCTGTCAGGGCTTCCTGTGCTTTTTATCTCAGTGCCACTCATGCTTCACACCCCCCATCCCCCGTTTTTGTCTGAGGACGAGCCCGGACGGGGAGGGCCGAGGGAGGTGTGCATGGAGGGATGGAATGCTGCGGTGAACGCAGGCACCCCCGCGGGGAGGAGGCTCTTGTCTGTCTGGGGGTGGCTGTGGGCGGGTCTGCGGTGTTTTATACGCGCCCGGTAATTCTACAAGGTCTTCTATACACGCCACATGGACATCGTTCTGGGAGCCCTCTCTCCTGAGCTCCGCATGGGGAATCCTGCCGGTGACACGGACTGTCTGCCGCTCTGATCAGGAACACTCCGAACCGGCACATTCAGGCAATCTCAAGCTCATCTCTTTCCTGAACAAATGTCAACCGCATGGTAGATGGGTTTCCAGAGACCCTTTGATCGTGCATCTATCGTGCTATTATTACCAGGTGTGTGTGTGTGTGTGTGTGTGTGTGTGTGTGTGTGTGTATGTTCATGTCCCCAGATCCTGGCCAGAGATCCTAAAACCTGCGGTACTTCTTCGGCAATGAAGGCATTAGGAGCATTTTTTAAAAAATATATTTTATTGATTTTTTACAGAGAGGAAGGGAGAGGGATAGTCAGAAACATCAATGAGAGAGAGACATTGATCAGCTGCCTCCTTACACCCTTCACTGGGGATGTGCCCGCAACCCAGGTATATGCCCTTGACCGGAATCGAACCTGGGACCCTTCAGTCCACAGGCCAACGTTCTATCCACTGAGCTACACCGGTTTCTGCAGGAGTATCTTTTCGCCCTGATGTTTGGTGTTTGACCTCAGCTCCTGCCACCGAGCTCCCAGATCTCTTGGGGTTTCCTGGGTGAGAGGGCTGAGCGCCTTTCCTTGTGATGAGGTCTGGGGTGGCTTCGGGGTGGAGGCCGTCACCAGGAAGACCAAGCATGGTGCGAAGTTTGGCACTGGCAGCCCTGCTGCTGTCCTCTGGGTGGGCAGAGGCTCAGGAGCAGGAGCTGGGGAGCGGCAGGCCTACGTGAGGAAGCTGCTGTCATGACTTGGGGGCTGCAGGGTTCGGAGAACTTTGGGTTGGGGGGTGCACCCACCAGCAGGGGGCGCACTCAGGGCCACAGGACAGAGCCTCCTGGTCTGAAGGATCCGGGAGAGGTGGGCCTGAAGGGAAATTCAGAGCCTGGGAAGCAGGCGCAGGGCTGGCTGAGCGGGGGCCCTGAGGGTCTGGGGTCACGGTCTAGGAGGAAAGGCAGCTCGGCACACACACCCCCCCTCGCCCCGGGTGTTCCAGTCTGAGGAGGCCAAAGGAGTGGCACAGGCTCCTGATCGTGCTGCCAGTCCCCTGCGTGGTCACACTCACCACCTGGATATGGTGGCCGCATAGCTCCAGGGGCCCCATTCCCAGCGGGTTTCCTTCCATTGGGTCAGACGAGAGAGAAGAAAACAGATGGTGGGCAGGGCCCGGGAGCTGGCTCTAACTGGTGCTTTCGGGCAAACAGGACGGGCCGTGCTGGCCTCTGCCCATAATCACATTTCCTCCCTCCCCCGCCCCCCTCATAAGCCTGATCGCCCCTGTCCCTCTCCCGGCGCTGAGAAGATTATCTCCTCCATGTTCTCCTCCTGCCCTCGGCCCCGGAGAAGCAATTTCCACAGAAGCGATGGTCTGCCACCGCATCAGAGTTTCCGAGGAATAAGAATTGAATTTCGTCGGCCCGTTGACAAGCTGATTGATCGGAGGGCTCCGGTGACTGAACCCCCTCCTCGGCGCCTCCTCATTTATCATGTGCGATGGTTTCCGAATCAATAGCAGCCCCCGCGCGGCGGCGTGTCCGCCGGGGTCCCTGCGCCCACAGCCCGCCCTGGACCTCGGCGCGTTTGCTTGCCACCACCGAATCGTTCCAACGCTGGCCCTGCCCTGTGCCTGCTGTGCCCACACCCTCCCTGGGACAGCTTTCGGGGTCGTCCCTTGGAAGACACTTCCCCTAAACATGAACCCAGAGGAGCCTGTCCTTCCGCTCAGGGGGGGTCATTGCTTCTTGTCGCTGCTCTTCTTCCTCAAAAAACGGTGTCTGCGAGTCAGGTTATATTTCAGGGTGTCCTTCTGGTGCACCCCGCTGCGTGCAGCCCGCATAGGGGGCATCTCCTCCGGGAGGAGGGATAAGGCTCCATGCCTGCAGGAACTAGCTGTGGGGCCTGACAACTGTCTTTCCCTCTCTGGCCCCCTGTGAAGGCTGAGGCGCAGTGACGTCATAAGGACAATCTGTGCCGAGCAGATGCTCTGTCCACACCAGGAGCGGAGCGGGAGGGTATAGGCAGGGATGGTTCTGCAGGAGGGTTTATGAGGCTCCAAAGTATCCATTTGTTAGATTTGAGTCGTGGCGGTGGTTTTCTTTCTTTGTTAAATCTTTATTTTTGAAAGTATTACAGATGTCCCCCGTTTCTCTCCCCCATTGATCCCTTCTAGCCCACCATCACCCCAGGCTTTTTCTCCTTTTCTTAAAAAATGAAATTGAATGTTAAATTTACATGTAGCACGATTTGCTCTTTTTCTATGAGTTTTGACACATGCATACGTTCTTGTCCCCACTGTGCCCAATACAAAAAAGTCCATCACCCAGCAGAAGTCCTTCCGGCTTCTCTCTACTCAGCAAGCCCTGTCCCTACTCTAACCACTGGCAACTGCTAGTCCCATGTTCCTGTGGTTTTGCCTTTTTCTGGATGCCGTGTAAATGAAGTTACACAATTAGAGGACCTTTGACACCGTTCTTTTACTCAACAACATCCCTACGAGATTCATCCATGTTGTATGCGTCCACAGTGGGCTCCCTTTTATTTCTAAACTAGAGGCCTGGTGCATGAAATTCATGCACATGTAGGGTCACTAGGCCTGGCTGACAATCAGGGCCGATTGGGGCCTTTCGGCTGTTGTCAGGGGGCCTTCCTTCATTCTGTGCCAACCCACACCTGGTGGTCAGCACACGTTGTAGCGAGCGACTGAACTCCCAAGGGGACAATCTGCATATTAGGCTTTTATATATATAGATAGTATGCCACTGTATGGACGTACCGCTGTTTGTTTATCCATTCACCCATGGAAGGATATTTGGGCTCTTGCAAGTTTTTAGCAATGGTGAATAACGCTGCATAGGTTTTTTGTGTTTGTGAAAGTAAGTTTTGATTGTTATAGTATAAATATCTAGACAAAGTTCCACATCCACTCATGATAAACATTTCAGAAATTGAGATAGAAGGGAGTTTAATAAAGAGTCGCTATGAAGACCCTTACAGCCAGCATCCTATTTGATGTTTTCTTCATCTGGGGTGAGGGGCCAGTCAAGGCTCTGCTCTTGCCCTTCTATTCAATGTCACACGGGAAGCTAGCGAACTCAGTAAGTCTGGGAAAGGTAATAAAAAGCATCCAGGTTAGAAAGCAAAATGAGGCTTTCCCTAGTCACCATATGATTTTCTACCTTTTTTTAAAACTATATTTTATTGAATTTTCACA
Organism: Lasiurus borealis; assembly: GCA_004026805.1. Taxonomy (NCBI): domain Eukaryota; kingdom Metazoa; phylum Chordata; class Mammalia; order Chiroptera; family Vespertilionidae; genus Lasiurus; species Lasiurus borealis. Next base: position 5,214 of record PVJN01058042.1, on the reverse strand, counting down.
GAGAGGAAGGGAGAGGGATAGAAAGTCAGAAACATTGATGAGAGAGAGACATCGATCAGCCGCCTCCTGCACACCCCACAATGGAGATGTGCCTGCAAGCAAGGTATATACCCTTGACCGGAATCGAACCCAGGACCTTTCAGTCCGCAGGCCGGCGCTCTATCCACTGAGCCAAACCAGTCTCAGCTGATTTTCTACCTTTAAAAAAGTCACAGGGAATACACACACACACACAAAGCGCTTTTTCTAGAACTAATAAGTGAGTTTTGCAAAGTTGCAGAAGATCCATAGACAGAAACCAATCATACCCCTGTATCTAGCAAAGAGCTACCAGTGGTAAATAGCATATTTCAAGATAGTTATTTTAAAATGACTCAGGAGCTCCCAGAAATGAAACCATAGATCTCAGTCTCCCAGAACGTGTGCAGGATCTGGACACCAAAGCTTCCTCCTGCTGACGACGGAGCTCAGAGGAGAGCAGAGCAAGCAGAGACGCGCTGTTCCCAGAGAGCAGCGGAGTCGATATTGTTAACTCACCACTTCCCCGCCATTGATTTATGGACGCGGTGCAGCCCCGGTCAGAATCCCAGCACGGCGCCCTGTAAGTATGGAGCGGCTGATTCAGAAGTTGATAGGGGAAAGTAAAGGAACTGGAATCATCAAAACAGTTTGGATCAAGAACAAAACAGGAGGATTCACATGATCCAAACGCCAAGGAGCGTTCTGAGGCTGACCGCACCCTCAGGATTCAGTCTCGGCCATGTGTCACCTCAGAGGATCCTGGGGGTAGAGGCACAGTTACTTACAGCCGAGCTGGCATGGCGGGGCTTCGTTCAGAGACCTGCCTACACAGTGAGTGTAAAATCTCTCCTCTGCATAGCACAGACATTACATCCTCGGGGTGCTGAGCCTTGAAGGCCCCCTATAAAGGACAAAGAGTATTCCCTGCACAGATCTAAGCACTTTCAAGCATATACCTGTCTCCTCTCCAAAGCCCTTTCTTTTGGGTCTCTGAAGCGGGAGAAGGGTCTATATCCCCTCCCCCAAGGTCAAGGTGACTAAGAAAACTGGCACCTCCAAGAGCTGTTGAATGTTTCAAGTTCATATCAGTCTAGTTTAGGAAGAAAACAAAAAAATGAAAATCGGAAACTCTCCCAGAGAAGACGTGATGGACAGGTAGCCACTGAGCGCCCCATCATATTTCCAGAGGATGCCGGGCATGTACCATCCCCCTTTGCTCCCAGCATGATCTCGGTTGGTCTTAAAGGAGCATCTCCTGGAAGCGGAGAGGGTGAGGTCACCCCGGAAATGGAACACGCAGGCTCTTTCGGTCTGAGCTGGAGGAGAGGAGGTGAGAGTACACACACTAAGAAGGACGTCACACAAACAGCCGGGCGCTGGGCCTGAGTCTGCAGGGCCCGGCGATGCTGGCGGGGGCCAGAGCCCCGAGGAGTGACTTCTCTGCAGCCCTCCGATCGGATGATTTCTGTAACATAAACCGCCGCCAGGCCTCCCCGGGGCGTGGACCGGAGGGTAATTTGCACATGCTGAACAGACAAATGGCTCAATTCTTCCTTACACGAGCCGCTGACAGTGATTGCTGGCGCTCATTTCTCCCGAGCGCCGGGCGGGGCGGGACGCTCCGGGTCCGGGCCTTCCGAGTTTCCCGCAGTGAGCCCGGGCCGCGGGGACGATTGTGTGTGATCCACGGGGGCAGGTGGTGGGGTGCGGGCCTGACAGTAAAGACCTTCAGACAGAGCGCTGCAGAGCGGCGCCAGCAATACAGCGTCTTACAGCGTGGGAGGCGGCGAGGAGTGAGGTCTCTGGACCCCATGGAAGAGCAGCGCGGTCGGGGGTCTCCCCGTGATGGCCTGCTCCCCACCCCCAGGCCTGACTGTTGGGGCCAAAGAGCTGGCGTCCACCGGAAATTCGCATTCAGACCACCGGGGGGTTTTGGAAGGGGCCTTTGTCCCTGCAGACCGCCCGCATCCACGCATCCGTCCATCCCGGGTGCAGGCCCCTTTTCACGCATGCATGCAGCTGTCACGAAGCACGTCCTTGGTGCCACGTGTCCTACCCAGTCCTTCATGCAGTCTGACCTCGCAATGTGTCACTTCAGGGGAGAACCTTGTGAGTTCCGTCTTCACGGGACATGCGCTGCCTCCTCTATTCGCTGCGCAGTCGTATTCCAGAGGCCCCCCGGAGTTGGGTCAAAAAATCACCGCAGATTGCAGCCTTCCACCAGGAGCTCCACAGGCCCTTGGGGAGATGGGGGCAGGGACGCAACCCTCAGCAGCATCACTAGCATCTGCACCAACATAGAATCAGCACGGGCCTGGCCAAAAAGGTATCTCTGCCTACTTTCCACCGTCCAAATCTCCCAGCATGCCGCTCATTGAAAGAAAAGGAGACATAAGTGATACCTTAGTCAACAAAGAATCCTTCCTATACAGTAAAACCCGAACATGCAAATAGACCCAATGGTGGGATGACTGGATGTCATGATGCGCACTGACCACCAGGAGGCAGACGCTCAAAGCGGGAGCTGCCCCCCTGGTGGTCAGTGCCCTCCCCCAGGGGAAGCTCCACTCAGCCAGAAGCAGGGCTCATGGAGCCTCCCCAGCCTCCACTGCTGGCAGACATCCCCCGAGGGGTCCCAGACTTCAAAGGGGCGCAGGCTGAGCCCAGGGACCCGCCTGCAGTGCACAAATCTCATGCACCGGGCCTCTAGAAAATAAAATGAAATATAAAATAAAATAAAATAAAAAAATATATAAAATAAATAAAATAAAATAGATTAAAAAATAAAGAATGGCCAAAACTGAAATCTGTGTGGCTCAGTGGATAGAGGATCGGCCTGCAGACTGAAAGGTCCCAGGCTCTATTCCTGTCAAGGGCATGTACCTTGGTTTCGGGCACATCCCCAGTAGGGGGCATGCAGGAGGCGGCTGATTGATGTCTCTCTCTCTCATCGATGTTTCTAGCTACCTATCCCTCTCCCTTTCTCTCTGTAAAAAATCATAAATATATATATAAAATAAAGAAAGCCGCTCACCCTGAGAGCTCCGGCTGCAAGGTGGCTTGTGAGCATCATTTTTGTCTCGCCCACCCGTGTGGCAGGGGGTACAGAGTGGGGCCCGGGAATGTGTGCCCCGGGACGTTCCCAGCATTGAGCAGCTTCTCCAGGCGCTGGCCAGACAGATGTCCGTGACCAGAAGTGACCCTTCCCAGACCTTCACTCGGCTGACCCGCAGGGCGGAGCCTCGGCCTGAAGGCCCCGGAGGCGTTCTCTCGGGTCCGGGCAGGGAACCTGTCAGCCCCTGGCTTCAGAACACTTTTCGGATTTGCAGGGATCAATGGCAGGAGCTGGAAGGGAACCGGAAGCGGGGGAGGGGCGGGAAGGGAGGGTGGACGAGTAATGCCTACGATGAAGGCGAGGAAGGCTAGTTTCGAAGCCGCAGGAACACAGCAGCAGAGGACCCACAGACGGGGCCTTCCCGAGGGCACAGGTCGCCTGCAGGCTCAGAGCGGTGGCGGTGGGGAGCCCACCCCCGGCCCTCCCTGGACCGGGGCAAACAGAGTGAGGCGGATAGGGTGACGGCGACCTTGGTCGGTCCCCCTCTCGTCCCCCCGGGGAGCAGCCGTGCCATCGGGGAGTTTATTCCCTTGTAAACACACCTTATTTTTAACCTCTTAGTCATATTCAGCTGAGGGATGGTTGCTTACGCTGACCAAGTGACTCACTTCCTCTCGCCGCCTGCAGAGAGGAGCAGCATCGGGTCCCATACTTGTCTGAGTCTCTCTTCCCCACGCCTCCCCCCCCACCAAGGACTCTCGTTTCATTGAACCCCGAGAAGAGTTTTAGAGGAAAACTGCACGCGAGGCCAGTGAGCCGCGAGCCGGGGAGAGCAAACTGCACATGTAGCTTTTTATTTGAGGCCGCGGCACGCTGGCGGGCCCTGTTAGCGCGGGAGCAGAATGTAGATGGATGGCAGCAATAAAGCCAGATCGAGGGAAGGCAATCCAATCATGGGGTGGGTCACGTTCAGAGTGGATTATATCAGGGTGCGGGGCGGGGGGGTGCTCTACCTTAGGGCATGTGCTGACTCCCACACACGACTTCTGAAGAGTGTCCATGTCCCCTTCCTTTCAACCAACCGCGGCCTGGTTCCTTGCTGCAGGTCAAAGCGTTTCCCATCAGACGGTTTCTCTCTTTCCGTGGAAATCTGACCTTCACGTCCACACTGTTGGCTTTGCTCTTTATCACAGGTGTCAGTGGTGCGTCTCCCGCCCCCTCCCCAACCCAGACCCCATTTGCCGGGCCAGGGACCCCCCCCACCCCCGCTTCCTCAGCTTCTGAGCTGCCTCATCCATGAAGCCAGCCCCTCACTTTAAGGAGCAGCCCACCGCCCGTGGTTGACCCATGTGGGGTTCCAAAGGCCTGCTCCCTGGCCGAGCAGTGGGGTGAGGGTGGGGGACAATGCAGCTTACGCACGGGTTCTCCTTTCAGGGAACCCACCCTGAGACACTCTAAATAGCTCTTGTTTTCCATATGTATTTATCGATTCCAGAGAGGAAGGGAGAAAGAGAGAGAGAAACATCAAGGATGAGAGAACCACTAATTGGCTCCCCTATTGGGGATCCAGCCCGCTGCCCAGACATGTGCTCCTGATGGGGGATGGAACCCTGACCCCCCGGTTCATCGATGGACGCTCAACCACTGAGCCGCACCAGCACACACACACACACACACACACACACACACACACACACCATTCGCCGGGCCGGAGACGGGCTTGGTCCGGAGCCATGGGACCTAGGCGTGTGTTTATGACATGTCATATTTCACGGACCACGTCTGGACCCCACCTGCCTCCCTAATCCCCTCGGCGAGGGCCGGGGCGCCCGCCGCCGGCCGCGTGTGATGCCGATGACTTCAAGGGGCCCTGCAGTTTCCAATTTCCTAACCTTTCTATTAAAATTAATATTTAGATTTTTATAACTTCCCAGCCGGGGAGGACGATGGCAGCCGCGGCGGGTGTTTACGTCTCGCAGTCACGAAAGCGCGCCCCGCCGCGCTGGGGCCGGGCCACACACGTGCAGTCACAATAAATAGCGGGGGCCTGTTTACAGAGCCGCGAGGACGAGGGGGCTCCCGCGCGCCCCGCGCCGGCTCAGCTGCGCCGGGGAGGCTGTTGTTTACAACGAGCGACA
>PVJN01058041.1:0-12277 GCA_004026805.1 Lasiurus borealis | reverse complement strand
CTTGTAAGTCTATTTCTTTTACCAGATGTGGGAAGTTTTCAGTCATTATTTCTTTAAATAGGTTTTCAGTATCTTGCTCTCTCTCTTCCTCTGGCACCCCCACAATTCTGATGTTGGTACGCTTGAAGCTGTCCCAGAGGCTCCTTACATTATCTTCACATTTTTGGATTCTTTTCTCTTCTTGCTTTTCCAGTTGAGTATTTTCTGCTTCTTTATATTTCAAATTTTTGACTTGATTCTTGCCTTTCTCTAGTCTACTGTTAGGACTCTGTATAATATTTGTATTTCAGTCAGTGTATGTTTAATTTCTAGTTGGTCCTTTTTCATCTCTAGTTGGATCTTTTCCATCTCTAGTTGGATCTTTTGCATCTCTAGTTGGTCCTTTTTCATTTCCTCTTGGCTCTCGATAACTTCATCTAACTTTTCTAAGATATTCATGAAAAACCTTATAAGCGTGGTTTTGAACTCTACATCCAGTCGTTTGTTTTCCTCCATTTCTTTTGTTTGTGATCTCTTCCCTTGTCTCGATATTTTCACTATCCCGGGAGAATTTCTGTGTTGGATTCAGCCTTATGATAGCAGACTTGCAAAACCGCAGAAGCCTCTCTGTTGAGCTTGGAATGGGTGGAGTCTCAGGGCTTAAGGGACTCCCTTGCCTTCCAGTTGGCCCACCCTCCGCGGCCCCTGAGTCTCATGTGACTGGGTAATCACTGGAGTGGTCCTTGTGCATGCACACAGTGCCTCTAGACAACTGCCTTTCCAGCTCCCCTGCGCTCCAGGACCACACGAGTCTAGGTTCCCAGGATTTCACCCGAAACAGGGGGCTAGTGGAGTCAGAAGTGGCACAGTTGGGAGGGTCTGTCTCCCACTCACTCCCGAAAGCCAGTGGTACAATCAGCTGCTGTCTGTCCTCTGTGCAGTGCCGTGTGCGCCACCAGTCCTCTGATCTTTTGCGACTCCCTAAATTTCCGTGCACCTCTCCCTTTTCACAGTCCAAACTACCCCCGTATGAGTTTTGGCTGGATCTGGGGTTTAGTGTTGTAGGATAAGGGGTTCAATGGCTTTGAGAGTCTCCGTGTCCCTCCTGCCAGAGAAAACCAGCCAGGTACTCCGGCACCCGCTCTCTCCATGCACACAACTCTGTACCTCAGCTTTTTGCAGTTCCTCTGGGTCTCCGTGAACCCCTCTCTTTCCCTCTAGTTGTAGAATTTCCACTCAGCCATCTTTCGTGTATTTCTGGATGATGTCCATTCTGTCTTTTAGTTGTAGTTTTGAAATTGTTGTGTGAGGCAGCAGTGTAGGTGTTTATCTATGCCGCCATCTTGGATTCTCTCTGAAGATATTTTTATACACAATTTGAGACCTTATGTATTTCTAGTCCAAGAGGACATTCATTATCTTAAAAATAAGATAAATTTATGTATTCTGCAATTGATTTTTAAACAGAATATCATAATGTATTTGATTTTTAAGCCTTTATTCTATTATATTACTAAAATCTCTGACTAATATTAAAAGCACAGCAATTGCTTTTGGGGTGAATTTGGGATTAGAATTAGGGTTGAGATTTCTAAATACTATGCCAAGTTATCAAGGTAAGATTGTACATAAGCCTAGTTCCTTTCCCGGTATTAACAATAAATTACATAGAAGAAAATATAGGTAGAAATTGTGGATCATGGTCTTAGATGAGTGAGCTTTTGTGATTTTGACCCAAAGGCAAGGGGAGCAAAGGCAAAAATAAATGAATGGCAACTAACTAAATGAGAGGAGATATTTGCTACCCTTTTTAAAATATGTCAAATCACATCATCCCTTCATTCACATCCCTCATATTTCACTCCATTTCACTAAACTAAAATCCCCAAGTCCAGTTGCTAGCAGTGTTCCTCAATACCGTTCAGATATCATTTCCTGCTACCGTCCCTCTCTCACTTCAGCCATGCCACAATGTTTTCTCATGTTCCCTTAACACTATGTGCCTCTGTTATGTGCCACCAGACTTCCCCTAAAAGGCTGATGCCCTTACTCTTTCAACTCATTGCTTGAATGTCTTTTTCTGAATGAGGCCTATTTATAATACCTTATTCAATACTGCAAACTGCCCACAGACCCTCCACCCTGGAATTCTACTCCCCTCCACCATACTTATTTTTATCCCAAACACATATTTCTTTTATCATATTTATTTTTGTCGTATTACACTAAAACATAAGTTCCAGGGGACAAGGATCTTCTCTGTGAGTACATAGAATGGTGCCTGACATAAAGCAGGGACCTCCTAAATATCTGTTGATTGAATTTTCTCACTATATTGCTCCAAACTTGAGAAGTCTCACCCCGGTTCATATATGGAATCTGTGTCTCTTCTGGAGAAAATACAGCCTGGGGTGATCACAGCCTTAAACACTTCCATTGGAAGTTATGACGGACTCCCACAAATTGAACACAATCTGTTCAGAGTTCCAAGGAGTTGTCAAAATACATATAAATAACACTCATACGTTTTGGAAACACAGAATCTCAGAATTAAACATGATCAGTTTAGCAGCCTGCAATTTGAGCACAGTACTATTAACTTGAAGTGTAGACCAAAACATCTCACATTTCTGTCTTGTGACAATGCCCACGAGAGATGATAATCTCTTATGCAGAACTTTCTATTTGTATGCCTGGGATTATGCCTGATCCTTGCATAATGGTACTACATAATAAGGTTTTCCCCTACATTGTAAGGTGTCCTGGAATTCGACGTGGAATCTATACTAATAAAAGAGAAATATGTAAGTTTACCATATCTCTATGACATCCACCAGCCAATCAGGAAAAAATATACAAATTAGCAGGACAAAGATGGTGATGGCCCTGCCCCCAGCCACTTCAGGCATGGAGCAGCAGGACACTTACTATGAGGGGGAGTGAGAGGGGGAGGGATAGAGGGAGCTACAGGAGCCGCTCTCCAGCGGGAGCAAAGCGAAGCCTGCAGACTCTGGCCAGAGAGAAGGCAGCAAAAAGTGGTGCCGAGAGCAAAGGCCTGGGTCCCGGGTGCTGGAGGAAAACCAGTGCCAGCAGCCAGGTGAAGGAAGGCCTATTGCACGAATCTTCATGCAACGGGCCTCTAGTTGAGAAATATCTCTGTTCTGTACTCTTCTCTCTCCTGTGAACAGGATAATTATAACCTGTGAGTTCCAGGCCCTATACTCTCTGTCTTATTTCAGTCGTTCTCCACCAGAATACAAGTCTGACCAACTCTGCCATTCCTGTAACTATACTCTTGCTCAGAGATGTTTTTAGCTTGTAATTTCCAATCATCAAAGGAAAGTCTCTCCTTTGTGTCCACATTTGAGTGAAATCCCTGTCTATAGGCTTCAGAACTTGGTATTTCACTTTCTCCTTTCTAGTCTGTCTTTTCAGGGACCCTGAGAAAACTGGGATATGCCATTTGCTCTCCCACACTCTGCTTTCCTCTGCTTCTACACCTATTGGAATGTGAGCAACTTCTACTTTCATGGTAGCATAAACATTGCTAGCTTAACTTCTCTGCCCCTGCTTCCTCTGGGGTTCTAGGCCACTCAGATGTTACCTTAACCCTTCAGCTGTGCTTTGTAAACTTTAAATCATTCAGTGACTATTACTTTACTGCTTTCACTTTCCAAGTTTCTATATTAACTTTAATGATTTTTTTTCCCCAATAATCCAGTTTCTGAGTGAGTTCCCAAAGTTCTCCTTTCAAAATCCAAGCAACACTTTTTCTGTTCACAAATAAATATCCACACTCAGTGGTCAAAAATACTTTCATAATTCCCTCTGTTCTAGGAACTAGATTTGCTCAGAAGCAAGGAATCTCAAATTTTTGTTCTCTTAAAGTACACTTTGGGCTTTAAATTGTAAATAAGTCAAGAAAATATCCTTTATAACAAAAGGGCCCTGTGGCTGACATCCTAGATCCCCAAATTTGTATTGCCATAATAAAAGCTGAAATATATGCCCACTTCCTAGCCTTGGCTAAAAGCTAGAAAAACAGCCCAGCTGGTGCTGTTCAGTGGTTGACATCAACCTATGAACCAGGAAGTCATGGTTCAATTTCTTGTCAGACTACATGCCCCAGTTGCAAGCTTGATCCCTAGTAGGTGGCATGCAACTGATCAATGATTCTCTCTCATCATTGAGGTTTCTATCTCTCTGTCTCTCCCTTTTTCTCTGAAATCAGAAAAAATACACTTTTTAAAAAAAAGTCCAGAACACAAAAATGATAATCCAGGGGAGAAAGGGAATGCCAATGCCAGTCAGCAGGTCCAAATATATGCACAAAGGAAGTTTGTTGGGTTTCGTGTGAGTTCTCTCTGGCCTTTAAAACAAATTTCCATCCTATCCAAGACTAGATTCTTTCTCATTCCATGTAGCTGTTACCCAGTAGACATGCAGCTGCTCTTTCGGAATCTGTCCTGGCACAAAAAAGTGAACTCCTGTCCCTGCCAACATGAGTTTCTGCTTATCCCTTTCTCAGCACAGAAGTCATATTCCCTCCATGTGGAACACTGTCCCTGAAATTTAGAGCTATTCCCACACTGTGAGGCTCCCAAGAGCGTCTGCTTCTCAAACTCTAGTCCTCAATGGGTTCCTTTGCCTTACTCTGTTAAAGCAGGATGATCATTAGAACCTGTGATTCTCTTATATACTGATTCTGCTCCAAATTCTCATGGGGCTGTGAAGAGGGCACACAGGCATACTGATCCTGTCTATTACCACCCATGTTTGTGACCCCAGCACTAATGTGTTTAGCAAGCTGATTTAGACCATAAGAATACCATGAGACCTCTTGACCCATCAAGTTTATAGTGCAGACAAAAGAAAAGCCAGTAATCCCTTTGACCTCTTCCTCCTAGATTGCATGGGTGTTCCTAGCCTTTTGCATCCCATTATCCTGATAACAAGTGATAAAGAGACATGAATATGCTACTGTGCACAGAGTCAAGTTCATAATAAATGTATCATATGAGGCAGTTACTTGGAGCTTCACTTATGAAAGGGTAAAGTTAGACTTCAGATATAGAATAAGAAAAACATAACACCCCCAAGAATGCAGACTGTTTTCACTGCTTCCCATGAAAATGTTTCCACTCCAATATAGTTTATGTTAATTACACATTATGTATTTTTTAGGTGAAATATGTCTCTGAGTGTACAGAGCTACAATAATATATTAATGTCATTGCTAAAAATTTGTACAATGTATAGTGAAAATTTACAAGTTTAAGACAATTGAGAAGAGACAAAGACATAATATTATTTTTACTTGCTTAAGTATCATGCTTATCTGCCCTTCAGCTATCGATGTTGAGTATCTTCCCATTCTCTTCACAGGCACTGGCTACTCAACCTCTAACTATTTGTTTTTAGTCATCATTATCATTCCTCTTCCCACCCTCAAACCCTGAATCTCCATGTCTGTTTATTATAATGTTTAATGGCATCTTTGTGTGTATACTCCACTGCCCACACAGAGATATCAAAACTTCAAGTTCTCTCATTGAACAGTTTATGCATTGGTCAAACTGTTATTTTCTGAGCACTATTTTCTTAGCGATGTGGATATATACAGATGAAAAAGAATCTTCTAGAACCAAGTGTCAATTATTATAACTATGACAAGGTACTATGGGAGCACAAAGGGAAATTGCTTAACTCTACCAAAAAAACAAAAAACAAACAAAAAACAAACAAACAAAAAAAAAAAACACAAGGGACTTCCCAGAAGAAATAACAGTTAAGGTGATTTCAGAAGGAGGGGTTAACCTACAGATAAAGGGATACCTGCCATTATTCAGAGGCAAGCATATGGTAGGTGCATAGAAGGATAAGACAGTATGAGACATTGGAGGAACTATACGTATAAAGTATATTAACCTGATTTTCTCCTACTTCATGTGCCACTGGTACAAGAGATTCTCCCTGAGAATACTTCGCTACTAAGCACTGCAAGAAAGAAGTCATCCTGCCATCAAGCAAAGACTCAAGAATATAATTTGATCTGAAGATTCACATTCATCTAAAAGTCTACCACAGATCTTCCTACCACAAATCTACAAGCCTTCCTTATTCTGTAGACTTCAACCCTAATTTCCTTCCCATATTGATAGACAACTGCCCCCAATTCCTCAAAAGAGAAAATCTTTCAACTTGTCCTCTAGATCCCACCCTCTCTCACCAGTAGATGAACTTCTCTTCTATAAGTACATCTTTCACATTTGAATCCTCTTTCTCCACCTACTGGATCACTATTTTCAACCCACAAACATGCATTGAAGTCTCCGTTTGTTAAAAAATAATAATAATTTTCCCTTTAAGTCTCCTTCCAGTTATGTCAATGCTCTATTTTACTTCCCCTCAAGTTGTTTTGAAAAGGTTGTTACATTGCTGTACCTAATTCATCTCACATTTACTTCTAAAAATTACGAATTATGCCAATATATAAGAATTGGTATTTTACCATTACCATCAGCCCGCCAACCCTTGGGTCTCACCCCTCCCAACTGCTTACGTGCATCATATATTCTCAAGCCTCCATGCTCTTGTTGGTTTTGTCATGTCAGGAAATAATGACTTTTTTAACCTCCTCTTCCTATGAAAATATCACTAATCATTCAAAGTATAGTTTAGAAACCACCTACTCTATAACATCTCTCTCAATCTCTTCAGTCAGATTAATAATTTTTCTCTTCACTTTCTACTTTTACCTCTGCTATTATATTCTTATCAACTCTACTTGGAATTACAGTTAAGGATTCAAGGTTCAAGGACATATTTCATAATTTCTAATTCAAGGTCATGTATATGACACCCAAAATAAATTCCAGGAGAATTCTTACCTTCATTTTTCCAGTAGAATCTAGCACCATGCCCCACTTGTAACAAATGCTTATTTACTTAAGAGTAAATCAAGCGCTAGCCAGTTTGGCTCAGTGAATAGAGCATTAGCCTGTGGACTGAAAGGTCCCAGGTTTGATTCCAGTCAAGGGCACATGCTTGGGTTGTGGGCTTGGTCCCCAGTAGGGAGTTTTAGAAAACAGATAGTAGATCTAGAGGCTTTAAACAGCAGGGGATGTTATTTAAGCAGATTCATACATTAAAAAAATAACTTTTCCTGTATTGTATGCTGAGATAAATTTAGAAGCAAACACTACAGTCTCAGTGAGAAATTATGGAAATGTTTGAATCACAGAGAAGTTGTAAATTTTGAGAGCTATGTATGATGCTAAAGCCACACACCATGACTGCTTAATTGAACGTTGACAGTGACTAAGCAAAAGACAGCAATGAAGACTTCCTAACTCAGGACATTGGAACCAGTTGGACCCCTCAGTAAGAGAGAATTTAAAAAGACATCTAGCTTGAAAGACTATAATGAACTTTTTCAGAAAGGGTTAACTTTTCATATATGAGCACAGAATGTGGGCTAATGAATTTATAGACAAATGTGACTTATCAATCCTTTATTATTGAAGAACGCTTTGGGGTATGCGTTCTTTAAAGAACTTAATGAAAACCATAAACTCTATAACCAGGAAAAAAATATATCATGAACCACAGAACTTGACTGGTTAACCAGCCCCATATTCCCTGAACCAATCAATGGATCCTATGTCAAAATCCCCTGCTTGGTAGACAGATGTATGAACGTTAATCCAGGCTGGATCCCCTCTCAAGAGGACATATGTGAGTGAACTGTGAGTGAACTGTGAGTGAACTGACCCATTCAGCCTAGCAGTTTATCATCTAATAATGTCATTTTTAAAACACTAAAAATATATAATCTGTGCTCAATATTTTTCATTTACTCCATTTTTGTTAACATTTATAATAGAACTTGACTCAAAAATTTGTTTAAGTGAGATTTGCCCAAATGCATCAGTGGAAATGAGCATTTGATTCCAGTTTCAAGCTTAACTGCCACCAGGCTCCCCTCCTCAATGAAAAAGCATTTTTGGAAATCTGTATAATGTCCATGCATTGAAAGGTTACAAAGGGGTGAAGAAGATGCTAGCAAAGAGGCTCATTAATTCTCTCTCTTTTTTCTGTTTATAGAAGGTATTACAGGTGTTTCCTTTGTTTGTTTTTTCCATTGACCCCTTCTATACTCTACATCTGCCCCTCCCAGGCTTTCACCACACTATTGCCTGTGTCCATGGGCTATGCATAAATGCAAATAAATTTCCCATTAATCTCTCCTCTCTCACCCCCCTCGCACTCATGCCTTCCTTCTAAAATTCATCAGTCTAACTTGAATAAGGTTCAAGTCACTATGATTTAACTCTCTAGAATTTCAACATCTTATTAAACACTAAATCCCTTCAATTAAGTATTGTATAAATAAAATAATTACTTTTTACATTCATGATTTGGATTCCAACCAAAGCACAGCATTATAATAATTTTAAGTTGTACATCAAGAGCAAAACAGCCTTGGAAGAATAATAAAATTAATGAAATGTAGACCCACTCTCTAGCAAATAATTCTCTGTTTCCAAATAAAAGTCAACAATTCCTGAGTATATTCAAACAGAACTCACATGAAGCACAGATTAATAATCAGGTCATCAAACAGGTAACCTGGAGAGTGAGAAAGTGGCTTCCATAGTGCCAAAGACTTTGGGGGCAGCTCAGTTCAATATTTGCTAAACCACCTCATCAGATGGGGACATTAATGACTGAATCAATGTTTTGGAGGAAGAGCACCTCATCTTTAAATGATTGCTTTATCGATCCTACTTACAATGCTTTTCCTTTTCTATGTATAAACTACCATGATGACGATCAACATGATTTAATCAGGAACAAAGAATGTTCAAATCCCTCCCTTCTGAATTTCTATGTAATGAATAATGAAAATACAGTCATTTTTGTTAGCATAGCTATTTCATCTTCCTTTGAATAATCTATAAGGAAGTTACTATATTTATGTTCTTTTTTTCTTTTACAAAAAAAATTGCTCTTCTATACTTATAGTTATATAGTAAAATATTTTCTTATTGAATTTTCTTTTTCGACAAAATGGACTTCTTTATTGACTTTAGGAATGAAAACTAGTAAGTCGAATATGGCATAAAAGGAATATTTGTCCATATGCTTATATCATTTACTACAATCTGAACTCAGCTGGAATATTAATAGCTTCTGGTTTCTCAAACAAATGTAAGGACACATTTACAAATGGAAAAGTCAGTGAGTATTTCAAACAGGTATATAAATCCACTCCAATAGTCACTTGAATTGTTAACTGAAAAAACTATGCAAAGGAACACCAAACAAGAGACAAGTGCTTGACACAGCAACATTCTGGCTAGAAAAGAATTAGCACATGGGACAAGGAACTAGATTCAGCACCATTACAGTCTGCTTTTCTCCTCTGCCTTAGAATTGAAGATAAGAAATGACTATGCGGCGATGCTAGTTGGCTAGAAAATAATCCAAAGGGTCCAAATAACTCTGTTCATTTCTGGACACAAAGTAAATGCCAAAATTTTTAACATATGTGCATATTTGGTCTTAACAAACACTAGTTGGGAGACTGTTGATGTCTCCATGTATCTCTATGATTACTATGAGAAAAATAAAAGGCATTCATTACCTGTGCAACATGAAATTTGTAGGGTATTGTGGCTAAAGGACATGTTCAACCTGATAAAAGCCAAATCCTCTCCTATTCAAAATGAGTTTGGTATGCATGTCTATTTGGCACTATCCATTCTTTCCTGAGATTGGTGATGATAAACCAGTCTCAGTAAAATGCTCATGAATGGAAGGGTTACTCTTCATTATGGGAACTCTTTCCTTCATTCTGACAGGAAAGCTTTGACTTATTTGAGGTGATTAGAGTGATGATTTATCAGTGACATTTTACTGTCTGTTAAATAATGACACCATACTACATGATGCAGACATGAAAAGGTGCAGCCTGTTGAAGACTATGACAGAAGTCTCATAATAAATTAGCAATAAGGCCATGATGCACTGCTTTTTGACTGTATTAGTATTGTTATAAGATTTCTTTGTCTTTGAACTATAATAGGCTATTGTATAATTCTAAGACACTTCATCCTGCAATGTCATATGTTTTTCTCATAATGACAGTTATTAGCAAATATGAAAAGATTCATTTAGAATTCTGACATGAAGCTGTAACACATGAATTTTGATCCAAAAAAATTAAAGCCATTTTTGAGCAGATATGCCCCTGGTTAGTATACAGACAGCTTTTTCTTTAAAAAAAATAAAAACTATAGTAAAATTTCAGGGAAGGGGCAAATTATGTAAAAGAAATATATGAAAAACATGGTTTACTAAAATGAAAAAGAAAAACATGCTTTGTGTTTGTGGAGCTATGTTGAGAAATATTCTGTACTTATCAATATAGCTATTCTTGATTTAAGTGATGACTGAAAATGGTCAAAAATATAAATTCTTATTCTACTGGGAGCATGAATAAATATATATCAATAGCAATCTCATATAGAATCAGTACTCAGAGAATTCACTCTCTCTGAAGGGCTATTCCTTGTCAAGGTTAACTCTGGGAACAAAGGAGTATTTTAAAACAATATAAACCATACCCCTCTCAAAAACACATCTATTTCGAAGATACTTGTGTACTCAGATCTAGTCATCTCTGATACCCATGGTCCCTTACAGTACCAGATAACATAAAACTAATATAAATATATTTGACTTCTAGAAGGAGCTACCTGAACTCCACTCTATTACTAAAGCAATGCCTGGGTACAATGTGGACAAGAAAATTAAACCACCAAAAATTCATGAGCTATATAATGCCACTGCCTTCTTCCTTCTCTATTCAACTGATTCCTTCTATAATCTAGGTTCCCAGAACACAAAAGGGTCACAGAATGAAGTTTCTCATGTCTCCATGTCTACATATATTTGTTTTTTCATGACTTCTAATATTTCCAAAATATTAACATTATGCTTTAAAGAGCCCATGTTTCCTAAACTTGTATATTAGTAAAGTTACATTCATATGGAAAAGATGTAGAAAAAAATAGAAATTACTTTTTTAAAAAAAATTATTCAGGCAATAATTGAAAAGAATCAGCTAGGAGAGTATTTCACAATAGTTTAGGCACTCTAGGCTATTTTATCTTAAATAAAAAATATCAAATGGTTAACAAAGTAGGTATAGATGCTAAGGGTTACATATTGTTGCCTTTTTGTGTTCACACCAACTCATTTTAAATATTAAAACTCCTTGTGGCCTCTGTGGTATTAATATTACTTATTACTAGATATAAATCTAGGCCATACTAAGAGGAAAAAGGAATAAAGAGGGAAAATAAAGAAAGGATGTCCCAATGGCATATTTCTACATACTAAACCAACTGCCAATTCTTTCTGGGGACCTAAGACTGAACAATGAAGAACATGAGACAATCAGTCTAACCTGATGTCCCACCCACAACCAAATTTGACTACAGGCTTTAAAGTAAGAGAACCTTTGTTCCGTCAAGGGCCATTTGAAAATTTATAACATCATTTGCTTAATATAAATTTGTGTTGCAATGGAAAAAAAAACTCCTAGATTCATTCAATTTTGATTTCCTGGGCCAGAAGAAATAGTGAAAAAAAGTTTAGCACAGATCCCAGTACATTCCAGCATGATGACTTTTATTTAGTGACTTCCCTGGATGGAGAAAACATAGATTTAGAGTCAAGCAACTGCCCCAGGGAGCATCTAAATGTTTTAGAACAGAGAAATCACCATCCTTGAAAAGTAGCTACATTATCATAACTTAAGATAATTTGGAAAACAGTTACTGGACAACATCACTTAGGACCCAATATTTGAATATAACTATTTCCCATTCATGAGCTGAATTTGATGAACAGTATTACAATTGCATTTCCATGCTGAGCTTGCCCATTAAAAAACTGTCCATTTATGCCCCAGATGTTCTCAATTCACAATAAGCTCACATTCTGCTTTTGCTTTGAGATTTGCCAACATGAACCTGTAAGAGTTCTTTTGGGAATCCTGCTGGCTCCAAATGCTCTGAACTTTAAACGAACCAACTCCTAAGCTCAGTAAATGAACAGACAGTAACATTTCATTGGCAGAATCAATAGTCAAGTATCAGGCACAGAAAAATGATCCTGAATCTTCCCTTCCCCCAGGTAAAAATGAAGGGAAGGATTCGCAGTAAGTATTCTATGGTTCAACTTGAACATCTCTAAATTAAAGCAATCTGGACCCTCTATCTTTCCC
>PVJN01058040.1:0-12300 GCA_004026805.1 Lasiurus borealis | reverse complement strand
ACTAATTCTGTGCGTGCACAGCGGGCGCTCTCCGGGAGCGTGAGGGTGAGTGTGAGTGTGAGTGAGCAGGCCATGCCCCTCACCTCACCTGCCCGCCCGGGAGGCGCACGCTAACAGAGGGAACCTTCCCTAGTCCCTCAGGAGCGGCCTGTGACCTTGGGCAAGTGTCCCCCCTTTTCCACCCCCCCTCACCCCGTTTCTCAGGCCTCATCGCCTTGCCTATTAAACCGCGATGATAACAGCATCTCCGCAGTGGAATGTCCTGCCGCCTCTCGGTGTCAGTAAAAGGCTTTGAGCTCAGAGGAAAGGACCGGGCTCCCAGGTGTTATTAGAAGTAATTGGTCTGCAGTTGGGTAAACCTTCAAAGCGCCAGCCTCAGTTTACTTCCCCAGCCTCTCTGTCTCCTCTCCGTCTCCTCTCTCTGTTCACCTTGGGATTGCTACCTACCCCTTGCCCGCCGCCCCCCTCGTCCCTTCTCATCTCCGCTCCCTGCGGGGTACTCACACACGTTCACCCCCCCCCACTGAGCATTCTGCCTCCAAAGTGACGGGACCCCAGACAAGTAGAACTGGCAGGGACCCTGGGGAACATTGAATTCAAATCTCGAGCCACAGAAGTAAAGGTTGTCCATCCATCCATTCATCCATCCATACATCCACTCATCCATCTATCCACTCATCTACCCACCCATTTACCCTCATCCCATCCATTTATCCATTCACTGAACCATCCATGTGTCCATTTAGACATCCATATGTCCACAATCACACACACTCTCACACACAGACTCTCACACAGACACACAGTCACACAGACACACAGTCACACACACACACACACACACACATACATACATCTATCCATCTATCTGTTCATCCACTCATCCATCTATCCACTCATCTACCCACCCATTTACCTTCATCCCATCCATCTATCCATTCACTGAACCATCCATATGTCCATTTAGGCATCCATATATCCATTCACCCATTCATACATTCATATATACATACATACATACATACATACATACATCTATCCATCTATCCATTCATCCACTTACCCATCTATCCACTCATCTATCCACCCATTTACCCTCATCTCACCCATCTATCCATTCATTCAACCATCCATAGGTCCATTTAGACATCCATATATTCATTCACCTATTCATACACACACATATACATACATACATACATCTATCTGTTCATCCACTTACCTATCTATCCACTCACCCATTGACCCAGCTAGGCCTCTGATTCCTGAACATCTCCTGAAACCGTGGAGCAGAGGCCACAGAGGGGACAAGGCTCAACCACTGAGCAGCACGGGCTGGGCACTGGAGCAGAATTTTAAAAAGTCAAAGGATGACTCTTGTGCAGAGTCAGTATCTCTCCACGATTTATTTTTTAAATATTTTTTTTTATTGATTTCAGAGAGGAAGTGGAAGAGAGAGACAGAGAATCATTGATTGGCTGCCTCCTGCACACCCCCTACTGGGGATCAAGCCCACCATCCAGGCATGTGCCCTTGACTGTAATTGAACCCGGAACCCCTCAGTCCACAGGCCAGCACTCCATCCACTGAGCCAAACCAGCGAGGGCTGTCCACGATTTATTGATCTCCATCACGAGGAAGCCAGCAGGATGGTCAGGCCGGTTCCCAAACCACAGAAACAGTGGAAGACTCCAGTGGCTGGTGGAGGGCGCGTTGCCACACTGCCCAGGGCTCCCCGGTGCACCACCCGGTCCTGCTGGTGGCCTGCGGCTGACACACCACCGCCATCTCTGCGGGACAAAGCCCTGTTTTGCTGCCACCAGGCAGGATCACTTACATCACTGTCAGTTTCTGCCAGTTACAGGAGCCCAGCAGAGCTGTCAAATGCCCATTCCGTAAAGACTGGAACAAAGGCGCATGCCCATTGGGTTGCTGGTGTTCTCCAGGGTGCCCTGCCGCCGGGTGGTCCTCGTGCGGAACGGTGAGCGAGTCCAGGCTGCACCCTGAGCGACGAGGAGAGAGCCACCCACTGCGCCCCGTGTGGCTGAGAGCGGCCGCTGGAGCCCGGCTGTCGCGGTCACCGGTTACGGAGGAGAATCGCAGGCTGGATTAGCCAGGTGCAGCTGAGGTCACCCCCGGAGGGAGGGGGACGAGTCGGGGGCAGAGGCTGGTCAGACACCCGGGCCCCGTCCTGAGTGCAGTGAGCAGCTCAGCGGTGACCTCACCCTCAGGGTCTGCGGCCGGGAACGCCAGGCCTGACCCGACGGGGTCACTCCTCTTCCAGCCGGACGTGCGAGGCTGGGGGAGCGCACGTCAGACGCCAGCCGGGGCACACGTGGTTTTACCCGCTTTCTGGGCACCACACGCGTGGCTTCCACAGTGGCCAACTGCCTGCTGCCTGCAGGTGGCACAGCCGGGCCTTCAGTGCCAGAGCTCAGCGCAGTGAGGTCGCTGCCCTGCTCTGGGCAAGGCCAGGCTCAGGGTTGGGGGCTGCTCTCTGGGGGTAGCCCCTCTCTGGGATGGGCACTAACAATTGGGGTAACAGGGAGGTCTGGATCCTCATTGCATCTGTCTTGTCAGCAGAGGTTCTAAAGACGTAGGAGAGAAACCGTTGGATAGGGCTGTGGAGGGGTGGGAGGGTGGGCAGTGGGGGGTGGGAGGATGGGGCTGTGGGGGGTGGGAGGGTGGGCAGTGGGGGGTGGGAGGATGGGGCTGTGGGGGGTGGGAGGAAGAGCCAGATAAAACTGCCAAGTGCAGGCCTCCGGGCCTCTCGCTCCATCAAAGGCTTTGAGAAAGCTGGAGCCTCCCGGGGAAGTCCCAGGCGACAGTAACCCCTGCATTCACCTCCCCGTGACCATCAGAAGCTCCGACCACCTCAGGCAGAGTGCAGTGTTCCCGCTCCTGCCTCAGCTGACCGTGGGTTTCCCTGAGTCACACATGGTGGGGACAAGCCAGGCAGAAATCACATGTGTTTTGGTGCAAATGGAGACAGTCCCCGCATCCTAAGAGCTTTCCGGGGTAAGAAAGACATAGCCCAGTAAATGCGCCTTTGACTGAGGTGCTCCCTTACCAGGAAGCCTTTCTGAGGGTCCGAACTTGTGATCCTTACCCGGGGAAGGACGTCCTGGTCTCCGGGGGGCGCAGAGGGCCAGGAAGAGGGGTCCCCGGTGGTCCTTCCTCAGCTCCGGCACCTCGTCCTCAGGAGCCACACCGTCTCCTGAGGGCTCCAGAAGTCTGGAAACATCTCCTGAAACACCATTAGTATGCACTCGACCTCCAGGGAGTGACCCGGTCTCGGCTCAGTGGCCTGAGATGAGGCCACGTTCCTCCCAGCTCCGATGCCCCCGAGGATGGAGAGAGAGGGGGTGAGGGCGGCTGGCAGCGGTAGGCGAGGCAGCTCGCTTCTGTCGCTTCGCCAGGATCGGTTTCACTTCAGGGAACACCTGGACCCTCTGTCTCCTCCCCCCAGGCCTCAGCGCTGGCCTTCGAGAGACAAAAACCCATCTTTACCGTGTTTCCTACCACCTGTTGACCTCATCGGACCACTCAGGGAAGCCGGTGACTCCCTAGAAACCTCACCAGTTGGTGTTTGATGGTTCCCCGTGGCCAGGCCCCATGGGGACCCCCAGCGAGGAGGTGGGCTGGTGCGTCCCAGGTGTGTGGACGGTCATGGGACAGAGCCCCTCTGAAGTGGAGCAGGAGCTGTGGTGCCAGAGGAACCGCCTGGCACCCCGAGGCCCACTCCTCTGGGCAGAGTAAGCTGTGGTCCGGGCCCAGCGCTGTGCCCCAGAGAACTGTTTGCAGAGATAACAAGAAAGCAGAGGTCGCCGAAACCGGTGTGGCTCGGTGGATAGAGCGTCAGGCTGCGGACTGGAAGGTCCAGGTTTGATTCCGGTCAAGGGCACGTACCTTGGTTGGGGGCATATTCCCAGTCGGGGGTGGGGGGTGGCGTGCAGGAGGCAGCTGATCAATGTTTCTCTCTCATTGATGTTTCTAACTCTCTATCCCTCTCCCTTCCTCTCTGTAAAAAAAATCAATAAAATAGATTTTTTAAAAAAGAAAGAACCGAAACCTGTTTGGCTCAGTGGATAGAGCGTCGACCTGCAGACTGAAAGGTCCCAGGTTTGATTCCAGTCAAGGGCATGGACCTTGGTTGCGGGCACATCCCCAGTGAGGGGTGTTCAGGGGGCAGCTGATCGATGTCTCTCTCTTATCAATATTTCTAACTCTCTATCCCTCTCCCTTCCTGTAACGATTAAATTGGGAACTACTGAGGCATCCCCTTAAGGCTAGGCTTGCAACCTTCCTTCCCTAAAGCCAGGCCTGCAAACTATTAAAGAAGGGGGAGGGGAAGGTTCAGAATCAGGGTTAAAAGTGTGAACCTGCCTCTGATTAACTGCAATCTTGAGCCTATTATCTTCGGCCAGACCGCAACACCTGACCTGAGTTTGTTGGGTTAATTAGGTCAAGCAGCCTCGATTGGCAAAACCTATGACAGGCAGGGCCATCCCAGGTGTGGGCCAGCGAAGCCAGCTACTCAGGGACCTCTCTTGCTTGGAGGGTGCAGTGATGATGCTCCCCACCTGCACCCACAGTACTTGTCTGCCGTAGTCACCCTAGACTCTGTCACCTGGGCGCAAGCCCTAGGACATGGGACCTCTGCCCAAAAGGCTGAGCTGATTGCCCTAACTCAGGCACTCCGATGGGAAAAGGAGCCAGGCTGATGCGTCAGCTAAGGTTTGAGCCCAGATTCGAATCTGTGATAAATCTAGGTGAGCCCAGATTCGAATCTGTGATAAATTTAGGCCTGTTTGAATTCGGTTGGTCTTTGTGGTCTGTCTTATGGGGACTCGCTCTGTTATACTTCCTCTCTGTAAAAAAATCAATAAGATATATTTAAAAAATAAAATAAAAAAGGAAAGCAAGCAAGCAGAAGTTATGACTACTGGACTGGTGACAACGACACTGACAATTAGAAACATTGTCCGCAATCAGCACCCCTATATCAGCTTATCTGCGCCAACAGCGAGGCCCGCCTTCTGCGGAGGTAAGAGTCCCCTCTCCCCTTCTCGTCAGTACCCCTGGCCTTTGCCTCCTCGCCGGGCCACTCTTTGGCTTCTGCCTGAATCACTGCTCTCCAAGGAGCTCTCCTTACTGATCTCCAGTACAGTGGTACCTCAAGATACGAGTTTAATTCGTTCCATAACCTTGAGGCGTGGGAAACTATGAGATGTTCCAGTCTCGGTAAACTGGTGGGTCGTGTGAAGCCGGCCGATCCGCGCTATTACTCGTATCTCAACTGTTGCTCGTATTTCACAGCAAAAATCGCTCGCTCGACGGCTCGTATCTCAAAAATCTCGTATGTTAGGGCACTCGTATCTCGAGGTACCACTGTAAATGCCTCTGCCTCTCAATTAGAAAGACCCTTTGAGTTGTGGGTCAATATGTGTCTGCCTTCTCCATGGGGGAGCGTGGACCAGCAGGCCTTTGGGCAGGTGCAGCACCGTCCCTGGCAGTGGCTTCGCTGCCAAAACCCGCATCTCCACGGGACACGCAACACGCAAAACACCCACACGGTCTCCCTTGGTTCCACTCTTGTCCGGTCCTCAGGCTGACAACTCCTCCGACCGACCACTAGAGTGTGCACACCTGAAGCCCCAGGCTCGGAAGGGTGAGAATGGAGTCGAAGCTCTGCTTGCTGGCAAGGTCGTGGCTTTCTTAACCCTTCCTGAACACGGAACACGGTGCTTTCATCCTGCACCGGGCGCTGCGAATTCTGCGGGGGCCCTGCCCGCCACCCCCGTTAGCCAGGCTCCCACACATCGATGCTGTCATGAGTTCTGCGAGGTTGGGGTTTGTCTTCAGAAAGAACGCCCTGGAGTAGGAGAAGGAGGAAACAGAAGATCCGCAGGGCAGGTAGGGAGACAGATAGGGAGACAGGTGTGGAGCACGAGGAGGGGGCCTGTCTTCGATCCCGCGTCCTTCCTGCAAGTCCCCGGAGAGGGCACACATCGCATCCTGCTTTGCAAAAAGCAAAGGAAAAACTGCTTTCCTGTCTTCTTCTTCTTTTTTAAAATATATTTTATTGCTTTTTCACAGAGAGGAAGGGAAAGGGACAGAAAGCCAGAAACATCGATGAGAGAGAGACATCGATCAGCTGCCTCCTGCATACCCTCACTGGGGATGTGCCCGCCACCAAAGTACATGCCCTTGACCGGAATCGAACCTGGGACCTTTCGGTCCCCAGACCAACACTCTATCCATTGAGCCAAACTGGTCTCGGCTGCTTTCCTGTCTTCTGAGATGGCCCGGGCCACGTTTCTGAGGTCCCACGAGGGTAAACGTGATTGTTCCACGTTGATCTCAAAATACAAAACAACCACCTCAACTCTGGGAGTGGCCTCTGGGTGTCAGCCAGGGAGGGAATGGAGGCAGAGGGGAGCGAGGAGTTCAGGGATCCATGGAGCATGGCTTCATCCGGGGACCCCTCCCCCAGCCGGGGGCTTTGGCCAGGGGCCTGGGCAGCCTCTCCTCGGGGATCTTCTGGAGCTGGCTACTCCATCTTATGGCTACTCCATCCTATGGCTATTCCATCCTATGGCTACTCCATCCTATGGCTACTCTATCCTATGGCTACTCCATCCTGTGGCTACTCCATCCTATGGCTACTCCATCCTATGGCTACTCCATCCTTGGCTACTCCATCCTTGGCTCTGGCCCACAGACCTGTGCACAGACATTTTGCTTTTCCCAAGGCCCGGTAGCACAGCAGGGACACTTCCCCCCAGTCTCATGACTCACGGCTGCCTCTGAAAGCTGGGCAGTGCTATGGGATGCTGGGATAGCTCTCAGACTCTGGGCGTCTCCCCTGTGAGTCACCTGTGGGGTCTTGCTGGAGTCTCACTGCCATCTTTCTCTGCCTCAGACCCTCTAGCGACAAGGGACCTGCCATGTCACAGCGCCCAGGCTGCAGGGTTGCTGGCACCATGGCCCAGACGTGCTGTAGCCTCTCCTCACTCCCCACCAGCAGCCCCTCCTCCCCCCGCATCTGCTGGGGTCACAGTGGGCTCCGGGGCGCGGAGTGGGCTGCCCCCACCCAGGGACGCTCCTCAGCTCCGGTCAGCATGCTCTCACCCGCAAGTCGCAGGCTGGGCCCTCGGGGTCTGGCCCCCAAGAGATGCCTCTATAAAAGTCACCTTGGCCTTCGACTCCCGGTTTTTACTTTCAGTTGCCGATTACTAGACCTGAGATGGTCAGTTTTCCTTTAAGCTGTTTCTGCCCACGTCCTGTCTTCCAAGTGGCCATCGGTCTTAATATCTGGCAACATGTCACCCCTGCAAGGCCCCTCTGTTTTGAGGGGCAAAGATGGAGCCCCCCAACCCCGGCTGGCCACCCTCCAGTCCCCTGTGCCGGGGTCCTCACTGCTGCCCTGTGGGGCACCCCACCTGCGAGTCCCCTCCCTTGGGCAGAGGACAGACTGTCGGGCTCCCAGGGTCCCGGCCCCTTCACAGAACAGGCTCTGCCCAGGCGCACGGAGCCGGGGACAGTCTGTCGCTCCCCCTCGGCCTCATGACTCACGGCGAAACCTCGCCTGCACCTCCTGGCCGCCACCAAAGCCCCGGGGAAAGTGTGATGACCCCACGGTGTCTTCTTTTCAACTGTCCCCTCCTCCAGGAGAAAAGCCGAGCACAGAGTGGGACCTGCGGCAGCATCACCGCCTTATCAGCAGCGACAGGGGCTGGAATGCTGGCGGGCTCCGCTCTCAGCCAGAGGAGCGTTCTCAGTTCTCAGGACGTGACCTCCCTCATCCGCCGCCTGGACCCTGACGGGAATCCCTCCTCTCCACCCCCCGCCCCCACCACCTCCAGCTTTTTCCTTGAACTAGCAGCTGCCCCAGGGCCGGTCTCTGGGGGCAGGGGCCACGTAGTGGTCAGGGAGGCGGGCAGCCAGCAGGCCAATACCAGCCCCAGGTCCACAGGCAGGATTCACCCCCAATGTCCTCCTCTGTCCATCGGGACCAGAGTTGGACTTTTTGAAGAAGTAGCTTCAGAATTAGGGGATGTCCAGAAAAACAGGACCAGCACCCGAGGCAGGGGGAGGGCCTGAGGAAAGGAAGG
This sequence comes from Lasiurus borealis, assembly GCA_004026805.1. Classification (NCBI taxonomy): domain Eukaryota; kingdom Metazoa; phylum Chordata; class Mammalia; order Chiroptera; family Vespertilionidae; genus Lasiurus; species Lasiurus borealis. Next base: position 4,183 of record PVJN01058040.1, on the reverse strand, counting down.
CAGGGAGGGAGGGAGGGAGGGAGGGAGAGAAGGAGGGAGGGAGGGAGGTAAGGAGGGAGGGAAGGAAGGACCTGGTCCCCGAAGTGAGATTATCAAAAGGCAGCAGCAGCGGCCTGGACTTTCTGTGGCGGCCAGCCCTCCAGCACTGTCGCCGGACATGCTGTGCCATCCATTGCTCCCCAGTCGCCTGGACAGTTCAGACCTGCCACCCCATTTCCAAGGCCATCGTGTGAGACGTGTCCCCGCCCTTGAACTGTTCTGTGCTGCTCCCTAGCGAAGACTGGCCTCTGTCAGGAGCCAGGTGTATCGGGGGCCTCAAAGCACTCCCAGCGCCAAAACCGGTTTGGCTCAGTGGACTCGAGAATGAAGGCAAAACGCGTGTGGCCACTTCCCAGCAGCCTGCACCTCGCCCACAGCCTAACTCTTGACCTGGAGGCGGCTGCAAATCAGGAACACCTCGGAGGCAGTAAGACATGTTCACTCAGGGCTTGACATCCCTCCTGTCTGACACTCTCTCCTCCGGTCGGAGGGCCCAGGCCCCTGCTCTGACCGTCACCAAGGCAGTGACTTCATCCGAGGGATGTGCTGGGCCTGGCGTGGCCCACGGTTCACCACGTGCAGTCAGCCGCCCGGGTAAAGATGTCCACAGCCAACCAGCGCCAGGGGCCTGAGGCCTGGGTCCGTCTGGGTCAAGCGAGCCCCTCCCACCCCAAGCCAGGCCCTCTCCTCACTGGGCACCCCCCACCCCACCTCCAGCCCTTCCGCTGCCTGCTCTCGGCGGGGGCAGCAAAGGATCCTGGAAGCAGCCGGACAGGGCACATATCCATCTTGGCGGGAATTCCATCACAACGCAACTCTGCCACGGCCCCCGCTGCTGGGAGCAAGTGGTCATAGGCAGCATGCTCACGGGGGTGTGCGGGGTGCCAATAAAACTTTATGTGCATGAAAAACACACATGGTGTCAAAATCAGCCAAAGGAGCCAGAACCAGTTTGGCTCAGTGGATAGAGCGTCAACCTGCGGACTGAAAGGTCCCAGGTTCGATTCCGGTTGGGGGCATGTACCTTTGCTTGCGGGCACATCTCCACTGTGGGGTGTGCAGGAGGCGGCTGATCGATGTCTCTCTCTCATCGATGTTTCTGACTTTCTATCCCTCTCCTTTCCTCTCTGCAGAAAATCAATAAAATATATTAAAAAAAAATAAGCCAAAGGAAAAGCGGGTAGGCGAAAATAAAAAGGACCCCAAGTCAATTTTATAGAAAAGATTCTTTTATTAACTCTTGGTCGAGAATATGTTTCTATACTTTCAGAAAACAACTCCGAGACCAAGTGGACTCCTGCCACAGAGAGGAGCTGACAGGTCTGCGCCAACCACGAAGGCAAGAGGAGAAGCATCCAGAGATGGAAGACGCTGACGACGCCTTGCCATGTGAGCTGTCAGCAGCTGTGCGTCACTAGATGATGCCCAGGACCAAACCAGCATAGACACCATCTGTCCAGTATCCAGATATCATTGATGACATGTACACAGAAGGAACTGTCTGACATTGAAACTGGGACTCAATCTCTTTTCTTTTGCTCTGGTGGGTTTATTTCTAGCCTACAGGGGCAAGATGTTTTTAAAGATAAGAATCAGGGGGTAGGGGCAGGGGGAGCAGATGCAGAGGCAAAGAAGCAATGGACAGACTGTCGTGCTACAGCGGGAAGGCAGGGGAGGTGGGGGGGAGGGGCCTGTAGGAGATCAACGGAAGGACTTGTATGCGTGTGTGTGTGGGCATGGCCAGTGGATACAGGGCAATGGAGGGAGGTGGCGGGGAAATGGATGTGGGCATGTACTGGGGGGTGGGGAGACCCATAGGGAAAAAAAATAAATAAAAATAAAAAAATAAAATAAAATAATTTAGAATAAAAAAAACTTTATGTGCAACATGGGCTGTGCCCTCCCGGCCCCAGGATGAAGGGACTCCTTTGGCATCTGGGTGCAGGCGCTGGACATGACAGGGAACTGGCTCGCATCATCTCGCCAGCCTGGGCCTCCTCTCCTCGTGGTGAACAGATGGCTGAGCAGCGGGCAGCGGGGCCGGGGTCTCTCTCTCTCTCTCTCTCTCTCTCTCTCTCTCTCTCTCTCTCTCTGCCTCTCAGTCCCTCTCTTCAGCGTCCTCACAGGTCGCTCTAAAAAAGACAGCGTGTGCTTCTCAGCTTAAAGGCCTCTGGCGTCAACGCTCTTTAAAAAGTCCCCAAAGAGGGCCGTCTGTGGCTTCTGGCCCAAAGCAACGGGACTGTTGGGAGGGGGAGCAGAGAAGGGGAGCTCTGCTATTAAAGTGGGGAGCGGGGAGGGGGGCCAGCACCCCATGAGGCAGTCATGCCCCAGGGTTTCCCCCCGTCTTTTGCGTCAGAGCCCCCAGAATCCTCACCGGCCTGCAGAGGGCTGCTCCCTGCCTTCCTCGGTCCGGGCGACGCAGGGAGCCGGGCCCGGCGCTGCACCCAGGCAGGTGCGCGGCATCAGAGCGGCACCTGCTGGGGGCCCGCTGGGCATTGACTGGCAGCCAGAGGTGAGGGCGGCCACCCAGGGGCGCGGGCTGCACAGCAGCAAGCCTGCCCTTGCCCCGAGAACAGCCCCGCTCCCTGGGGGGAAAGGGGTGAGTTTACAAACATCGCCGAGGACCGACCCGGGGGGAGGGCACCTCCCAGATGGGCTCATTCCCACGAGAAGAAGGGCAGCAGCGTCTGCCCAGCTGCCATCTGCCGCAGAGGCCCCGGTGGCCACTGGGGAGGGCACCCAGGAGGCCTCCGCTCGCTGGCCGGTCCTCGTCACCCGTCCATCCAGGTGGAAAGGACTGTCTCCACAGTGACCGCCACTGAGCCAGACACGGGGGGAGCATGGGAGCGGGGATGGGGTCCTTCCATATTCACTGCCTTGTAACCCCATCGGGCCACAGCACTGGCCATCCTGTGCCGGTGAGAGGCGGTCTATGGACCCCAAAGCTTTGCTTGCCCCCCCGATGCTGCACGGCCTCACTAGTGGACGCCTGGGGACACCTGTGCTCCCCTGTGTCATCCCAGATGCCAGGCGGTGGCAACCAGCCCGCAGAGGAGACCGTGGGCAGGAAGCCCACCTCCCACAGGACCCAGAGGGGTGTCTCTTCCTGCTGGACTGTCCCTGAGGCCTCTCAGCTCCCCCTCCCCCTGCTCCCGGGGGGAGGGAGGGCTCCGCATGGGTTGGGGCTCCTTCCAGCGCCCCACGGAGAGGATCTGATAAGATTATAATCGTTCTCCCCGGGGGAGCTCCCAGGATGAGCTCACCTCGCACCACCTGGGAGCCAGCAAACAGGGTTCCGAGGCAGCGAGGGGTGCCTGTGTGGGAAGCGGGGGGCCAGCCCCCCAGGTCCTCCCAGGCACCGCCGACCCCCTCCTGGTTTTGAGAGTTAATTCCCAAGCATTCACCCCTCACCTTCTATAGCAGTGGTTCTCAACCTTCCTAAGGCTAGACCCTTGCATACAGCTCCTCATGGGGTGGTGACCCCCAACCAGGAAATGTTGCTACTGTGATGCATCGTGATGTAAATATCTGCATTTTCCGATGGTCTTAGGCGACCCCCGTGAAAGGGTCGTTGACCCCCAAAGGGGTCATGATCCACAGGTTGAGAACCGCTGTTCTATAGGAACCCTGCCTTCCGGGGACAGGTTCCAGATGAGTCGGATTGGGGGTGAGCGTGTGTGGGGGTGGGGCCACTCACAGAGGGCCAGGTGGAGGGGGTAAGGACCTCTGGGTAAAAGCAGGGCCCAGGCAGACACTGGAGGAGGGAGGACGGTGCCCCATGGAGAAGAGCACGGGGGTGGGGATGGATTGGTAGAAAGCGGGGTTCCTGACCTTTTCCCGTTAGGAGCGCCTCTCAGACTGACGCCTGGCAGTAACAGAGGCGGCCCCCGAAGGGAGCCAGCGGTCTCCCACCCGGTTACCGGAATGTGGCCCGAGAGGGTGGACGGCACGGTCTCTGTGTCTCTGAGCTCAGCGACGGCCAGGCCAGCCCACGGGCTGTCACCTCGCGGTGGGTGAGGAGACAGAGCTGCTGAGGAGCGGGTGCTCTGTGTCGTGGACACACTGGGGCTGCCGGGGGCCGTGGCCACAGGCACCCCTCACGCCACTGCTGTCCATGTTTGCCAGTAAAGCGGAGGGAACGCTA
>PVJN01058039.1:0-12265 GCA_004026805.1 Lasiurus borealis | reverse complement strand
TAGGAGCTCAATGTCATGACTCCTAGGTAGCTATTCTTCTGTCACACCAGGATGCCCTCACCTCTAACTTTCTTCTTACTCCATTTCTTTGAACAGAAAGGTTTTGATGGAACCACTAACGACATATATAAACTTCGGAGCAGATATCCATTTTTAACGCTGGAAGGAACACATTAAGATGTCAAACTCCGGGCTGCTAAATGAGCATCTGGAGCCCAAACATGGGGCACCGGGGACTAGAGGCTCAGGGAAGTAATTGCCACAAATAAGACTCAACTGGACATTGATTTATTCAGGCTGTTTGCTTGATTTCCGCTTTGAGCTTGTTCAATCCACTATTCCTCTCTGTCGTGCCTTCCCAGGAACATGACCCCAGCTCATTTGGATGGAAATGTGCTCACCCATTACCTCATTAATTTCTGAGACTTTGCATTATCATTTACACCCTCCTACCCTACTCTCTTCCTCCCTCAAAATTCAAAGTATTAGGGGAAATGAGACAAATGATGCACCATTTCTTCGTGATGTGTCAGGACCTGTATTTGCAGGTGCAACCCTGACTGTCATAATTCAGCCACGCCAGGTTGCAGTGCACCCTGGGAATGCATCAATGAGAAGGTGCTGAGGTGAGGAAGCCAAAACCAGGAATGGGGAGCTGGTCAGAGGGCAGAGGTGCCATCAGCTCCCAGAAATTGGTGTCTGAGGATGAAGGTGAACTGGAATGTCATAGGGGTCCAAAATAATGATGATGCTGATATGATACAAGCACTCATTAAACTCTTCCTACATACATATGTCAGCACATTTATCTTTACAACCACCCTCCAATGGAGACTTAGAGTTAATAAGTGACCTGCCCTTAGATGGCAGAGCTGATAAATGATAGAAATGGGAATCACCCCCACAGATGTTTCCTTGCAATCCCATGCCCTCTGCCATTACCAAAATCCATTTTTGTTTAATTTCCCCAAAGTGTAGCAGCATCCACTTGTCAAGTCCCTTCTGGGTTCAACCATAAGTGTCTTCCACACATACATTGCTTCCATACTCAAGACAAACCTAGGAGGACCACACACAGAGGCTTATTTGCAAATGAGAAAATGAGTGAAGGGAGGTAATTCCACTCACTGAAGGGCACCCAGTATTAAGAGGCAGAGGAAGGACCTCAACACAGGTCTTTCTATGCATGAAATATAAGTTTTATCCCCAAGACCTGATGCTTTTCCCAAGAGGTCAAGAGTGACGATGGGGCAGAGTCAGGAGAGAAGGTCGTAGACAATGTGCACATAAGGGGCAGCGAGGTCATGGTCCCATTTGATCAGTTCCCTGAAGGAAGGTCCGGAAACAGTGTGCCAGACTCTGAACCCTGGCAAAGTGGTCCCAGAAGGAACACCAAGAGGTAAATGAGAGGCCCCACCATTCCTACTAGTGCACACATCAGGGTTGGGGTCTGCAGATATGTACCTAGGGCTCACTCCTGGCTCTGTGGACTCTTGGATTATAGGATCATAGCACTTTGCCAGATCACACCTGCCACTGGCTGGGGGAGGAAGAGAAGTGGCTTTAGTGGAGTGTCTACTGTGTTCAAGCACCAACGTCTAGATGGGGTGTCTTCAATGCTTACAATAGTTTTGTAAAGCAGGTTGTGTCACCTTCCCTCACTCCTTACCCTAACTTCCTCATGCCTAACCAAGTGCTTAGCACGTACACACATTTAAAAACAATGTGTGGAATTAATTCCTTTTCAGTTCTGCTGGCAAGAAAAAAAGAAGAAGCTCTGAATGGAGTACTCTGATGAGAGTTGAATAATTCTCTCAACTATTGACAGTCAGTACTTTTCCCAGTAACATAGGAGTGGACTTCTGTAGTTGAACTGGTCTTACAAATATGATTGCTACCTTGCTTTAATTCAGTGAGTTAAATTCAACAAGCATTGACTAATATACACTCTCTATTGGTACTGTGCTGGGGATACAGGATAAAATATGGCTCCTACCCCTCAATCCTTCCCCTTAGGCAAGGGGGACTTGTCACAGTGGGGACATCACAGTGTGAGCTTCTCTGTGACAGTAAAAGTTCAGGGGCTGTGACAGGGAGGCACAGGCCAGAGAAAGCTCTATAGAGGAACTGATGGCTAATAAGAGATGTGGATGCCCAATAGTTGAAAAGGTAAGGTCACAGCGAGGGGAGTTGGAGGGGGCACCTGAGGCTGAGAGACCTGCAGTTGAAGAGATGCAGAGGCACAATGCAGAATAAGAATCCATAAGAGTTGGCCTGAGCTCCCTGTGCTTGGTCTTGTCCCTTTTACAGAGGGAATAGCCTTTGTTTCTGACTATCAAAGTAACACAATCATGTTGAGTGAAAGATGCCAGGCTCAGAAAAACTATATATACTGAATGATTCCACATATATAACGTTCAAAGACAGTCAACCTTAACCCATGTTGTCATAAGACAGCATTGTGGTTAACGTGGTGGAGTATTGACTGACAAGGGGAAGGAAGGGGCTTTGGGAGAGCCAGTGATGCTTGACTTCTTGATCCTGGTGCTGATTACAAGGGAGTGTCCATTGGGAAAATCCATCCAGTTCTATGGATAGGATTTGTATGTGTCAAAATAAAGCTTCTATCGAGAAAAGTAATGTAAGATTACTGAAAAATAAGTTAGGCCACGCAGATAAAGATGCAGTGAAAGTACACTCCCATTGCCAGGATTAATAGAGAGAATATTTTGCTCCCTGTGCTTTTCAGTCTGGCCAAGAGGAGGATGGTGAGAACCAGCATCCAAGTTCCAGGATTTGCCCCTGAATGGTTTCCATGACAATGGTTTCTAGGAGGGGACATTTTTTATGGATGGAGCACCCCACTACTTGGTCTAATCATTCCAGGAGAGGGTGCAGCTCCCCGTGGTGGTGCAGAAGCCCTGCGTGGACAGGTGTGGGCCTGGCAGGTGGAAGCAGCAGGTGGAGCAAGGTGAGAGCAGGGAGGGAGGGGAGACCTGGCCAGCAGGAGGCAGGTGGGAGCCTGGTTCAACAGGTCTCCAGAGGCCTTGGGATAGCATTTAGGTTTTCTTTTATATGTAGTAAAAAGCCATTGGAGGTTTTTGAGCAGAGAAGTGACACAAGTGAATTTTTGTTTTACAAAAGGTCACTGTGGTAGTAGTAAAGAGAGTGGGTGGAGGACATAAGAGGGGAACAGAGAGACCACACAGGGTGCAATCACAGTGGCCAAGGAGAGCAGTCTAGGTGGCTCAAAAGGAGGTGGAGGCAAAGGATATGGAAAGAACAATACAGATTCAAGGTAGCAGCCTGCACTGGATGGTGGATAGGATATGAGAGATGAGGGGTGGGAAGGAATCTCGAGGCAATCAAGCCTCCTACAGTGAGGAAGGCTGAGTAAAACTCCTTGTGCATGGAAACTCAGAAGTCAGTTTTAACACAGTAATCTGAGATGCCTGGAAGATATCATTTGAAAATAGGCAGAAGGCAGTTGAAACTCCAAATCAGAAGATCAGAGGATTGCTCCGGGAGGGAGTCATGGGCCTGAGTTTCACTGGGCAAAAGTGCATTCATAGAGGGCCTCTCACCACCCCCTGGGGTAGATATGGGAAGCCCATTCCCACAGAAGAAGAAACCAGCTTTCAAGAGAGACTGTGTGCCTTGCACAAACCAAGTGAGGAGTGACCAGCAATGCCTGGGCAAAACCAGACTTGCCATGTTTATTCCTATATACTTTCAAACCAACCCACAGAGCTTAAGCTTGGAGGGTTTTCATCATGAAAGTGAGTGGCTATGTTCCGAGAAAAGCACTTAGAAGTCACAGTATATAGGCGTGTTTAACACACACTAAGTGGCCATATCCTGCAAAGCTCCTAGGTTCTGAGACTGCTGATTACAATGTGTTACTTCCTTCACTGCCCAATGGACATCAGACAGATGCTCCTTTCTCCTGGGAGATATACACGTGTAGGCCCTTTCTATGTCTCTTTTATAGTATCTTGTTTAGAATCTGATTTGAGTCATCCCCCACACAACATTAAAACTATAGGAGTGAACTATTTACTCACTCGTAGACAAGTGGGGAGCTTCACTCAGTAATTCCATTTAATTCAGGACATGAATTTAGCCAAGCACTTACTCATACACAGAGTCACAGAGGAAGCTTTAGACAAAGGCTTGGCCCTTGCTATACACGCTTTCTAGAATACATTGCTTCTCCTTGGTGGCTCTGATGACATGTTTAATTATTTGTGCAATTCTGTGTTTAACGTCAGTCATTCCTGCTAGATCATTACTTACTCACCACTGTATCCCTAGGGCCTAGTATTTTGATTGGCACACAATAGTTTTCCATTAGGAATTTGTTGAATGAATAGAAAAGAACTCACTACTTAGCAGATAACTTAGACAAATAAACATGCTTCAGGACAAAGACTATATCTGGATACCCTGGGTCTGTGGCCCTACCTTGAAACAATCACTCATCAGTGTCCCAAGTGCCAATGCCCTGCTTTGAATCACATCAATATACAGGACCCTACAACCTCCGGCTGCCTGCTGCTTTCTAGGACTCTCAGCAATTATGAGTACCTTTAGAGCAGAAGTGGGGAACATCCAGCCCACAGGCTGTATAAGGCCCACCAAACCATTTGTACTAGCCCTGCCAAGGCAACCATGGGTGGGTCTCAAAATTCAATCTAGAAGTTTTCATAGCAACATAAATGTATAAACCAAGTTATATTAAGTGAATGATGTTATAAATATCCAAATGGCCCTTGGCAGTAAAAAGGTTCCCCACCCCTGCTTCAGAGTGACATCCCACAATCATGTGCCCATGGGATGCACATTTATATGTAAAATGATGGGTGGTTGGCTCTATTCTCTATGGAACACATAGCTTGGCCATTGTTTTAACCTTACAATAATGCATCTCCCCTTGGATCCATATAATTTTTATATGCTGTGTTCTCCTTGCTAGATGGATCTCATTTATTGCAGCTGGTTCAGTGTCCCTACCATGGGCCCCTCAACAGCTAGGAAATCAAATTTCACATCCTCAACTGTGATATGTTACCTAAGTAAGAGAAACCACCTGGTACTGAATTGTTGGCATATGCCAGGAGTATTCCTTTATCACAACTACACTTCTAGGTAAGTCTCAGTATACTTACATGCAAGAACAAAACAGGTTTACAGAAGCAATGCAACTTATCCAAGGTCATACAGCCAGGTTTAGAGCCTTATGCTTCCGCACTGCCCTCCATTAACATTAGATCACATTTTGGTACTTTTCACTATCACTTCACTTGCTTCCAGTATCCTCTGGCAGGGTCAGAAAAATGATGACTATTTCAGAGATGGTCAGATATCTGACCATTCTCCCAGATAATTCAATTTGTTACTCCATTTAAAAAAAGCAAGCAGATACAATATTACTACTATTGCTGACCATGTCCTGGAGGGGAGGGATCCATGGGGACTTTCCAATGAGCAGATAACATATTTAAATGCAGTCCATCAGTCAGTAATCTGCTGCTACTCCCTCCTCGGAGAGCTGCTTTATTGAACACTGTAATTGCCTGGATGCTGTTATTCATTTCTGTAGCTGTTGCCATTAATTAAATATTTTTGTCAAAAGCTCCCCGTGACATTTCTTGCTGCATTCTTGAATATCTGATAAGATATACAGCCAGTACACTGGTACTCGCTGCATTTGCCTGATAGTCTTGTCCTAGTTTCTAACCCTCAAAATGCTAAAGAAATGACACAGTTTTAGTGGAATGAGAACTTCTTTGTTACAGGCTTTCAGAGTGGAGGTGGTTAGGAGAGTGCAAGAGTCTTAGTGAAATAGATGCAAATGTCACATTTTAGAGTTCATTGTGCTGGTTCAAGCTGGAAATTGGACTAGACCTTTATTCAAAGGCTTAGCCCATTCTTTAGGTCAAAGAAAGCTTCACTGTACTGGTTGCTGCAATCCTGACCCCTGTAGAAATAGGCAATGAGTCGTTCATGCAATAACATTTAACCAGAATCACCAGAAGTCCTACTATGTGTACCAGGCCCTGTGCTAAGTGTTGAAATCACTGAATTTAAATAATAAAAATAAAAGCAAAACAGAATCTCTGCCCTTTAAATAAAAAAGCACTCTCTAGGGGAACACAGGAAGCCAACTACTACAGGAGGCATGCTTTCACTCCAGGTGGACCAACAACCATAACAGGTGAGACCAGGGCCTCTGGCCATAAGGAAATGGGGCAGAGAGACTGGCGTATATACAGAACACCATGTCCCAGCCGGGACAGGGCCACAGTATGGTTTGTCTGTGCACAGACGTGCTGGGCTAGAAATTCTTCTGGCCATCCATGTGTCTGGATAAAATGCATATGGACTTTCATTTTTCTTTGAAAGAGGGAGAAATCTGAAACCAGAGACACTGGGGTAAAGAGGAGGATGACCATGGGAGAGAATGGCATCTGTCCTACACTTACAATGTGGGCTGCAGCCCATCTATAATAATAAAAGCATAAAATGCTAATTAGATCAGGACAGGAGGGAAAGACAGCAGCTGTGGCGTGTATAGCAGACAGACTGGTTTTATGAGTAGTTGAGCACCCTGAGGTACACCTGGAGATTCTTAGGGTGGGGACAACTCTGAAAGGTGATGGAATTCTTGTGGGGAGGGGCTTTCAGCCTGAGAAATTTGAATGTAATTGTAAATAAGGTGAGGCAGCTTGGGACATTTGAGTTGTTTAGTGATTTTCTGAAAAGAAAGAAAACCAGAAAGAACCAGAGAGACACCCTTGGCACAAATCAAGAATATGCTAAAAGGACTCCCGAGTGGAGCAGTGTGGTGCAGTGGAAACAACATGCAGGCGTGGGGACCCGTGCCATCCCTAGCTTTGCTGACTGAGAGCTGTGTGATGTGAAGCAAGTTACCATCCCTCTCTGGACCTCAGTTTCCTTGGCTATAAACTCCAGGCAACATCATTTCAACAGTCCTTTTTTGCTCCTCTGGATCCATGAGCTACTTATAGGTACCCAAGCTTGTAAGTGCAGAAATTTCCTGATACTAAATGTAAACATTATAAAATGAGAGAATAGCAAAAGGTCAAGGTTCTCACGGCAACCAGGATTCGTAGCAGGGGCTTCTCCTGATGGCCTGAAGAATAATCCCCAAGCCTACCTATAGTGCAGAAATTTTAAGGGACTCTTTTTAGGGCAGTGGGGGCGGGAAGGTGCACAAAGGCAAAATTAGCCAATTGTGTCAATGAGATGTTTAATCAATGCAAAAATTTTTGGCAAACTTTCAATGAAGGTGCCCAAATAAAAAATGCATGTATATTTAATGAGGCACTCTATTTATTATTTATACAATAATAAATGCCAGTTTGTTATTAATAAAATATTGCTCAGTCATTAATCCTCAATAAATATGGTTAGAGTAATTAATATAGAAGTGACACGGAATACTTCATAATGAGAAGGTAATTTTCTCCACATTAAGGGATTATTCAAACAAACCCTACTTTGCAGCTATCAAGATTAAGCCCCTCTAGAGAAAGGCATGAGGCAGTTATAATGTAACCTTGAAAACCTTGAAAGTTCAAGACTTGAAATTGAGACCAGTGGGTGATTTCAAACTGTTAATAGTTTCAGAGTTTTCAGGAAAAAAAAAGAAAAACTACAACAAAAAACGGTATATACGCCCAAGCAGACCGCTACATGGATGACCTGAGGTGGAATCTAGAATTTGACTCTAAGGTGTATGACCTTGCAAAATCATTGCTTTTTCCTGTGTCCTAATTCTTTCCATTGAAAGATGAGGATAATTACACTTGCCATTCAGAGTTGTGGTAAGGATTAAATGAGATTATGTATTTTTTAAAAGCCTAGTGCTGTTCCTGGCAGAGTAGATGCTTGATAAATGATCATTCAGGCTTAATCCCATAATCAATAATGTGCATTCCATTAGTGTCATGAAGGGAACTGTACACTCTGTTTCCTGAGGATACCCAAATATTAGATACTAAGCTCATCTGTTGGAAATTTCTGTGCCTCATGTTTTCTCAAAGTTATGACTATCATGCACAAGCCTTACCCTGGTCCTTTCTGGTTGACATAAACTGTTTTCATAGCTGGCAGTCTTTAGACAGCATCTTATTTCTGATGGTGACTGACAGCATAGAGGAGTGGGAAACTGTGAGTCTGAAAAAAAAAACAACTCTGTTCCTATTCTAGCTCCCCACAAACTTCAGCCCATCGGCCACCTCCCTGGGCTCCTGTCTCATCACATGTTGGAACAAATAATGTCTACATGTCTCTCAGTATTTAGCAGGTTAAGTGTTTTTAGGACTCTTCTTTAAATCATGTTCTTGCAATTTCCTCTTCCTTAAAGATTTGCTTTAGGGCCAGGCCATTCTTGGAGAAAAATGCCCAATTGGTGACTCAGTCTGGAGGATCCAAAAGATCAGGGTTGGGGGAGGACACCCAGACTGATTAGCTTAATGCAGCACAACAGAGAAATATTCCTGAGCTGAGGAGGTGGAGAGAACAGAGCTGGGAGCTGAGAACAGGGGGGATTTGGAATTTCCAACCAGCAGAAGAATCAACCTTGAGAGCACTGGCTGAATGCAGAATTGTGACTGTTTAGATCTCATTTAGTCCTAGATAATGACAAGCCTTATCCTGGTCTTCCTGGTTGATGGAGGTGAAGTTCATGGGTCTCCAATTCAGTTAGACACCTCCAAGTGCACCCTGCGTGCCAGGCGCCCTGCTAGGTGCAGGAATACAGAGCTGAACACATCATTTCTTCCCTCCACAACCTTGCCAATGACCAAATCATATTAAATATGGTCAGTGCCAGAAGAGAAACAAAATAAACTATTACCTTAGGAAACCCTCTATTTTGTCTGCCTTCTGAAGAATATAGCCAGCATTGGAAGGAAAGCCCTTTGTAAACTCCCTTAGAAAGTTTTTGCCTGTTTTGAGCTGCCTCTTCATAACTTCTCCCTGAAACGCAGTGTACACAGACCGCGAGTTTGACATGCTTGATGTAGGTTCAGATCTGAATTCTACCTCTTCTAGCCCTGTGTGTGACCTTGAATAACTAACACCTGCTGCCTCAGCTTCTTCAGCTATAAAGCTGAGATAATAATAGTCTCCCCTTCCTTCCTATTTGTGAATTTCAAATGACTTAGTATGTTTAAGTGCTTAGAAAAGTGCCTAGGATATACTAAATGTTCAATAAATGTTAACAAAAGTTATTACTAGTATTAATACTCTGTGCATTTGTCCCAAATCTCAACAGGAGAAGCCTTTGAGTTGGGTGCTGTAAATTAGACGCTAAATGATACATTGAGAAAAGCCTGAGTTTTTGAGACAGTCAGATATGAGTTTGAACTTGTCACCTATTGGTTATGTGCCTAGTGGAGGCATTTCAATCTGATTTAACCTCATCCCTCATCTGCTAAAAGCAAACAAAACAACAAGAAAGGAAAATGGGGTTGGGAAATAACATATTACCTACCTACTAAGGTTGAGAACTTGAGATAAAAGTGTTTTTGCATTGTTTTTTTATTTCTGCTCTAGGATTTATTATAGCTTTATATATGTTCATAGATTTCCAGGTAGGAGATAGAAAATGTAGGGTTTTCCCAACCCTTTTAACCACAGAATTCTTTTTGGAAAGCACACCCATTAACATGGTGCTAAAAACTGACATTGTCTATAAACCCTTTGGGAACAGGTAATCTAATCTAAATTTCTAATCTAAATTACTCCTATTTCACAGATGATAAAAATGCGATTAGATATGTGTATTAGTCTGCTTAGTCTGCCATAACGAAGTACCATAGATTGGGTAGTTAAAAATTTCTCACAGTTCTACAATCTAAAATCCCAAATGAAGGTGCCAGCATGTTCCAATTCTAGTGAAGGGTCTCTTCCTAGCTTGTAGATGGCCATCTTCTCGCTGCATCCCCACATAGCCTTTTTTTTTTTGTCTGTGTACAGGAAGGAAGATACCTCTGTCTCTCTTCCTCATGTGATAAGGCCACCAGTCCTATGGAAATAGGGGCCCTACCTCACACTATCATGGAACCATAATTACTTAAAGACTCTATCTCCAGATAGTCACAGTTAGGGCTTTAACATGCAAATTTTGGAGGACACAATTCAGTCCATAACAGGAAAAGCAAGTGGCTTCTTCACTAAGGCTACACAATAAATTTGTAGAAAATTGAGAACAAACCCAGAACTCCCGGCCTGCAATCTGATGTTGCTTCAGTGACATTTCCTCAGTGCTTGATTGAGACAATTCTTTTTTTTTAACTTTCACCTGAGGATGTTCTACTGATTTCAGAAAGAAAGGAAGGGAGGGAAGGAAGAAAGAGAGATGAGAGAGAAAACTTGCAATTTTTTGGTGCACAGGATGATACTCCAACCAACTAAGCCACCTGGCCAGGGAGAGACAGTTCTTTATTCATTCATTTGCCTTCCCAGCACCAAGTGTCAATAATGCGTAACTCATTATGCTAGGCTCCAGGATGACAAGAGCAGACCCTTTCAAACAGGGAACAAACATTCTAACTAGAGAAACAGAGCTTCAATATACTGGGCTCAGAGCATTGTGAGCTACCAGGTGTTTATCTACACCTCCCAGCACTGGCCCACACCTCGCCACAGGGGATGAGCAAAGAAGTCAGAGTAGCATGGAGCAGGGGTGCAACTCTGGTAAGGCATTTGCTGGTTGCCTGGCATCTGGCAAATTATTTAACCTCTCTCTGAGCCCACATTTCTTCATGTGACAAGGATAAGACTCTCCGCAGTAGTCCGAGGAATAAACGTACATAGGCATATGAAATAGCACATAGCCTTGCACATAGTTGATGCAAGATAAATGATAGCTCTCTTTCAGTTGGAGAGAGGCTATTGGAGGGTTTTTAGACAACAATATCCATAGACAAGCTTTCTTTTTGGACATTAGTAACAGACTTATTAATAAGCATGTGTCTGTGTGTATCAATTTTAGATTCTAGGATCTAATGTACAGAGCTGGCTCCCATAAATTATCTTCCATCACTGCTGGGGGTGAGTCCACCCAGGGGAGGGAGCCCATCAGAGACATGAATAAGCATACATACTTTGTAATTATTGAACCTCTTTTGTAAAAATGGTAGCATTTGTGTGCTGCTGTTCATATATTCACATACATTTTTAATCCTCACAGTCCCTATCAGACTAACCCTCTTTAAGAGGATCTTCTTTCTAAGCTACCATTTATTTATCACCTGCCATGGTCCAGGATTCTGTGCTCGGTAGGTATCCAGGTACATATTTCTCTTAATCTGCAGAGTGAGCCTGAGAGGGAAGTCTTGTGAACTCTCTATTTTGTTGAAAATACTGAAGGTCAACAAGTTACCAAGGTGTGGTCCAGGGCTGGCAGCCGTGGTGGTACCTGAGATGTTATAAATGCATATTCCCAGTCCCATCCCAGACCTACTGCACCAGGGGAGAGAGGGTAGGGATAGCACTCTTATCTATAATAATCTATATATATAAAAGCTAAGTGACCATCCCAACCGAACAGATGATCAAATAGGCTGCATGGGGCAACCAGGCCCGCAGGGGGTTCAGTGAGGGTTGACCAAATGACTGAGCAGCAGGTTGTGTGGGGCAACCAGACTGGCCAGGGGGGGGGGGTAATGAGGGGTCGCCAAATGACTGAGCAGCAGGCTGCTTGGGGCAACCTGGCTGGAGGGAGAGCTGACAGTTAGGGCAATCAGGCTGGAGGGAAGGGGCAGTTAGCAATGACAAGGCTGGCAGGAGGGGCAACTAGACCTGCAGGGGTCAGTTGGGGTGACCAGGCTAGCAGGAGGGGGGGCAGTTAGAGGTGATCAGAAGGCAGGCAGGTAAGCAGTTAGGAGTCAGTGGTCCCAGATTGGATTGGGCCTAAACTGGCAGTCAGACATCCCCTGAGGGGTTCCGGATTAGAGAGGGTGCAGCCTGGGCTGAGAGAACACCTTCCCCCATGCACGAATTTCATGCATGGGGCCTTTAGTAAAAGCATAATATGCAAATCAATTGAATGGCTGAACAGCTGAATGACCAGCCAGATGACCAAGCTATGACATACACTGGCACCAGGCCAGCCAAGGTGGGTGCAATGCAATTGGTCGGGTGGGCCCACCATTACCCCATGATTGCCCACAGAGGGAGGACCAAACCCCTGGTCAGCAAAGTGATCAATAGGGGGGCTCCATAATCTATC
>PVJN01058038.1:0-12278 GCA_004026805.1 Lasiurus borealis | reverse complement strand
AATCATATCCTATATAATCTATTTATACTAATAAAAGTGATATGCCATCTTCCAGAAGTCCGACTTCCTTTCAGACAAAGCCATGGTGATGGGGGTCAAGGCAGAGGCAATTAAAGGTGATCAGGCCAGCAAGGGAGGGCAGTTGAGGGGAAGATCAAGTCTGCAGTGGAGGGCAGTTGGTGGCAAGATTAGGCTTGCAGGGGGGAGCATTTTAGAGTCAAGCAGGCAGTCAGGCAGAGACAGTTAGGGACAATCAGGTAGGCAGGCAGAGGCAGGTAGGGGCAATCAGGCAAGCAGGCAAAGGGTTTAGGGTGATCAGGCAGGCAGGTGAGTGGCTAGGACTCAGTCATCCCAGATTGCAAGAGGGATCAGGCCTAAACCGGCAATTGGACATCCCTCTAGGGGTCCCAGATTGGAAAGAGTGCAGGCTGGGCTGAGGAACCCGCCTCCATGCATGAATTTTGTGCATCAGGCCTCTAGTCCTATAAAATAAAATGCTTATAGGCAAATAGACAGAATGATGGAACAACCAAATAACCAGTCACTATGATATGCATTGACCACCAGGGGCCACACACGGTACATGGTGGGTGTCAACAGCAGGCAGCAGAGCACAGAACATGGAGGGCATTGGCTGCAGCAGGATAGTAGAGCAGGGGAGCAAGAATGCCAGACTAAGGCACGATGCCGGCTCACACCCACTGCCCGCAACTGGCAGCGGCAGGAGTGAGGCTACAGGCAGACAGGGAACCGGGGCCATAGTGGGAGGAGTCAGGTGGGAGCGTGAAGGATGGGCTGAGACCTGCCCCTATGCCCATCACAGCCTCACGGCCCACAGTTCCTTTCAAGGTGTACAAATTCATGGACAGTGCTTCTAGTATTGGTTATATTTGTTTCATGTGAACAATAGTGATTTGACATTTTTATACCTTAAAATGTAATCTCCCCAGTAATTCTAGTAATTCTCTGTCACTGTGCAAACTTATCACAATATAATTGGCTCTATTACCTTCACCTTTTTCACCCATCTTCCCACCCCCTCCCTTCTATCTCTTTGGTCTCTATCTCTATGAATTTGTTTATATTTTGTTTTGTTTGTTTGTTTGTTTGTTTGTTTTGAGTGATTATATATTCCACAGCATGAAGATTCTTACAGCTTAGTCATTGGTCTTCTCTACCTCTTTGTAGACATTCTCTTACATTCTTCTCCATAACTTCAGCTAAAGTAGGTATCCAAACAATTACCATACCTCCTGATTAGAGCTCTTGAGATGTCAAGAATTATATACAGAATGTTTCCAATTCTCTTTGTCCTTCTTTGGATCATGGTTCAAAATCATCACAATTTACATGAATATAAAAGACCAAACCTAGGAATAATTCTAGTCTTCTCCTTCATCCTTAGCCCCACATCAGTCACCTACACTTTTACATTGTTCATCCTTCTCCTTTTCCTTGTTTGCTACCTCCTTCCATCAATAGCTTCCTTTTCAACACTACCATTGACAATGGTAATATCCCCACTCCTAGTCTCACTCCTCAGGTCTTTTGCATCTTGAATTCATCATATACACCTGTATCAAAGTTACTTGACCTAAAATACAACTTGTGTCATTTTACTTAATAGCTTAAAACCTCTCAATTGTTCCCCATTACCTGTAGGATAAAGTCCAAACCCATTAGCAGGTCTTCCATGAACAGGCCACGAACTATGATTCCCACTGATCTCTTGCTGTACCACCTACATTTTAGCGGTACAGTCTTCCAGTTTCTGGACTATACATCTGTACTTCCATTCAGATTGCATCATTATTCTAGAATTGTACTCTCCTTCCCTTTGTTAGCTCCACATCCAATTGGGAGCATCTACAATTAAGAATTTTTTTTTCCAAATCAACTTTACTATGAAGACTTTTCGGAGTATCCAAGCAAATTTAACCACTTCTTCGTCGCACCTTCACTTATTTCTCTACATAACCATATTTTTTGCAAAAAAAAAAAAGTTGCATTTCCACATTGGACCATGAGCTCCTTTAAAATAGCATTGTTTTATAATAGCAATGTTTCAAAGAATTCCTAAAGGATAGTAGGTGCTTTGGGAAACTCATAAAGCTCCAACTGTCTGCTACATGGCCAAAAATGTATTAGGAAAAGCAGCTCTAGACAGCTCATTGCATGCAAGTTACTATGATTTGAATTATATGACAGTAAAACCTCTACCACAATTGAATGGTCAAATGATAAACCCTCTGTAGATTAGACACAAAAGAAGCTCTCTACCTACATTTCAGGCTGAAAACCATTAAAAAAGAAAGTTGTTCCATACTGGATGTGGAATGTATAATCCAGTACTCTGCATGCTTTCCATAAGAGAAAAAAAAGGGGGAAGTAGACATAGTTGTAGTAGAAATAATGAAGGCAGAAGAGAGCACTGAATTGTGAATATTGTGTAGTGGCTAGAAAATAAAAAACCTTCTGGGGAATGGCAAGTTGATAGCATGCTGCTGGATGATAATTAATGTTGTTGATCCTGTAAGGGCTGCTATATACTATATACTGGACACGGCAAACAATGTTCCATTTCTTCATGATGCTTGGTTGTACTTTAGTGGAGATGGCTCTATATGGCATATTTTAAAAATATTCCATGATCACAAATGACTATATAAATTTCATAGACTGGACTTAAATCATGGATTATAAAATTCAAACTTCATAGCATTTAATGACGTACTTCATTACCAGAAAGTTTCACAATTTGCACCTTAACGGTAGAGTCTATTCAATGGCAAAAATAAGATACATTAAATTCTTAACTAACATATTTCTGCATTCTGGCTTCCAGATCAGGCAAACATTTACTGCTTATCCTCAGATGATTAAATTTCAGCCTTGAACTTGGAACCTTAATTTCCAGTGTCTACTTCATATCCCCTTACATATACAAACTTAAGACCTCCCTCCTGTTTGTGTGTCCCCATAAATGTATATTCAAAGTTTAAAATATTAAAAATTAAACAAGCTTAAGCAAAATACTAGAGAGCAAATGAAATAGCATCTATGAAACTTCTGGAGAGATGATTAGAGTCTAGATATAGGTAATACATGATAAAAGAAAAATTGATGGGATACATTATATTATCAAAGAAAGTTTTTGCTTAAGGATATTCAGTGCATCTATACTAATAATGGACAAATATGTAAATTGACCATATCTCCACGACACCCACAATCAGGAGTATGCAAATTAACCTGACAGAGATGGTGGTCCTGTGGGCAATGCACACGTGTGCAGGCGATGAACGTCCAGGAGTGGGCATTCCTGCACTCCCACAGCCATTCAGGGCCTTTGCAAGCAGATGCCCAGTGGCCAGGAGCAGGGTGGGATGCCCACCTGCTCTCCACATCTCAGGGACCCAGCCCACTTCAAGCCTGTGGCCACCATGTACCAGCCTGAGCAGCTGGATCTCAGGGACACCACTAGAGTGTCTGGTCCCGTCAGCCCAACCTGGGGGCAGCTGAAGTTCACAGTCCATTTGGTTTGTGCAGCCCCTGTATGGGAAACAAAAACCAAGAGCATGGGGAGCACCAGAAATGCTGGGAATTGTAGTTCTGGTGGCAGATGCATTGCGGGATCACCTAGACACTAGAGCAAAGTGAGCCTGGAGCAAGTTACTGTTGCAGGTGAGGGATGGAGGGAAAGCAAAAGTGAGAGACATAAGTAAAGTCCGAGTGTCAAAGAAAAATTAAAGGGAAGATATCCTGCAACTTCTAGGAAATCTTCACCAATTGAACAACAACAACAACAAAAGACCTCTATTATTCTGTGAGCACCAAACCAAACTGAATTGGGGTCTCAGACAATTCACTCATATGATTGCAAAGACGGGCAGAAACTCCTGGGCTGGAGAGAGCTCCTCTGAGAGCTCCCAGATTGGAGAGGATGAAGGTCGGTCTGAGGGACCCATCCCCTCCATGCATAAATCTTTGTGCACCAGGCCCCTAGTATATAAATAACCTATTGTAATTAAGAAACTGGACATTGAGTGAGGAGCCACCTACACAATGTTGAGTCCGAGTTACTGATGTGATTAACCTTAGAGTCCTAGACAAGTAAAGCTACAGAAGATCTGTGAGATCATCTATTACTACTCATTTGCATATTTTATAACCAAGCCTCAGAGATTTTTGATTTGCAAAATGTCAAATAGATTCCTCAGAAAAATAGATTGGGATGGACATTAGAAATAAACAGAGAAAAGTGTGAATAGAGCTTGCACATAGAGCTTGCTAAATTCCTAAGCTAATGCTGGATAGCTTCTCATAAAATGGTAATAAAAAGCTCAGGAGATTTATAAAAATAGCTCACAAAAACTTCCACAGGCAGGAAGAGAGGGCCTCATGTATCTCTCTTAAAGTAGACATGGAAAATTTTACAAGAAAAACTGGAATTTAAGGACCTGGTCTTAGAAATAAACAGAAATGCCCTGACCAGTTTGGCTCAGTGGATAAAGCATCAGCTTGCAGATTAAAAGGTCCCAGGTTTGATTCAGATCAAGGGCATGTACCTTGGTTGCGGGCACATTCCCAGTAGGAGGTGTGTAGGAGGCAGTTGATCGGTCTTTCTCTCTTATTGATGTTTCTAGCTCTCTATCCCTCTCCCTTCCTGTCTGTAAAAACGCAATAAAATGTATTTTTTTAAAAAAAGAAATAAACATAAACATAGAAATCGAGTAGAGAAAACATAAATATGTGTCATCTGCTATGGTAGCCACAAGACATATATAGTTATTGAGCACTTTAAAGATGACTAGTCTAAATTGAGATATGCTATATCAAAATCTGTATGTTATTAAAATCTGTTGAAGACAGTATAAAAAATAATATAAAATATCTCATTAATACCATATATTAATTACATATTAAAATTAAAGCATTTGGATATATCATGCTAAATAAAACATATTTTATAACTAATGTAGCAGATTTCTTTTGCATATTTTAATGTGCCCGCTAAAAATTTAAAGTTACATAGGTAGCTCATATTTGTGGTTCACATTACATTTATATTGGACAGTCTTGGCATAGAGGATGTGTGGGAAAGATTAGACCATAAATATTAATTTGAATACCCTGTGTGACCTGGCATTTTTTTTCTTTTATGTTGTTTTATCTGAAAGTCACAACAATTAAAGATAATTTCAATAATGAATATTTTTACATCTTATAATTCCAGAAACCTCCATGTTTTGTTTTTGTTTTCGCTTAAACAAAATTCTAAAGGCCAAAGTCAAGTAAGTAAGAAATAAAGTTTTTTTCCCCCCAGCATTGCAATTTCTGTTCTGAGCATTTAATATTATTCTATCACAAAAACACAGAATTTAAGATCTTCTAAGTAATGAATATTTGTATTATCAGTTGTTCTAGTATAGAAATTACAAGCTGTCCCAAAGAAACCTGAACACATTTAAAAGCTGATAGCTCAGTTGATGTTTATTTCTTTTCAAATTTAACCCATTGGAATTAATAATTATTCAAAGTGTGTATATCCCTGCAAATATATAGTCAAAGTTAAAAATTGTGATAAATTAAATAAATATTAGGGAGAAAAACATTGTGAAGAATGGAATAACGCCTACAAAATTTCTGGACAGGTGATTATTGGGGGTACATCCTGTATGTTCAAGAAAACCTGTTTTAAAAGCTAAATTATTTAAGTCACAGAGAGAAAACTGGCATTGTTACCCTGCTCTGTTAATTTACATTGAGATAACATGCAGACAGACTACATCCCAGATTATATCCCCTGGATATTTTTAATTGGTATGCCCTCTGCTTTTCACTAATGTATCTTATTTCTTCCATTATCTATAAAAGAAGCAAGTGTTCTTTCACCTTGAAAACTGAAATGCCTCTTCCTGATATAATCAGATGCTTTCCAATTCCTTTTAAAGAAAAGGAAATTGCTTCTCTGGCTGCTAGCCATCATGAAGCTGAGAACATGTCTCTTGGTAAAGGTAAGGCGCCCTGATGAATGACTTTCTTTTGAAAGAAGGAGAGACAATCCCTGCAGTAATTCAGTAAAAGTGGCTGTTATTTAGACACTAATGGAAGAAATAAAAATAGATAAATAAAGACACAACTTCCCATGTGTAGCTAGCTGTCAGAGGTCATTTCCAACCAATCAAAACACTGAATTTACTTAAAGGAACATAACTGAAAATTCATTTTGGCACTTTGGATTTTTTTTTTATTTTATATATAATTAGCCAATCCACTAGAAGAAAGGAAGAAAAGATGGAAGAAAAAGGAAGGAAGGAAGGAAGGAAGGAAGGAAGGAAGGAAGGAAGGAAGGAAGGAAGGAAAGAAGGAAAGAAGGAAGGAAGAAAAGAAAATAGTAAGACCTTTAATGATGCACATATCTGCTTTGAAATATTATACCTTTATTCCTCATGATAAAAGACCACAGATTTTGTTTAATATACTGATGTCACATTTACTATAGCTATAATTTAATATTTATTTCCTCAATTTGTGATATTTTTCTTAATTACAGAAAGTAGGGAGTCATATAGAAGTCACAATGTCACTTCTATACTATCTACTTGTGCTATATTTGATACAAGAGGGCCAGTGATTGAAAATTTGTGCACTCTGGGGTGTCCCTCAGTCTGGTCTGTGATCTCCTGCAGTTCAAGACCCCTTTGGGGATGTCTACCTGCCAAGTTAGGCCCACTCCCTAGGATATGGGGACTAAGCCATCAATTGGACATCCCTAGCACTGCCATGGAGGTGGGAGAGGCTCTTGCCCCTGCCACTGCGCTCACCAGCCAGCCATGGGCGGGACTTCTGGCTAAGTAGTGTTCACCCTGTAGGAGTACAATAACCACGAGGGGGTAGCTCCTGCGTTAAGTGTCTGCCCCTGGTGGTCAGTGAGAGTCATAATGACCAGTCGTTACTGGTTGTTCCACTGTTAGGGTCTATTTGCATACTACCCTTTCATTATATAGAACCAGTAGCCTGGTGCATGAAATTCCTGCACAGAGGCGGGGGGTGTCCCTCAGCCCAGCTTGCACCCTCTCCAAACTTGGACCCCTCAGGGGATATCTGATTGCTGTTTGGTTAAGGCCTAAACTGGCAGTCAGACATCCCTCTTACATCCAGGACCACTAGCTCCTAAACGCTCGCCTGCCTGCCTGCCTGTCTGCCTGTCTGATCACTCCTAACTGCTTCTGCCTGACAGCCTAATCACCCCTAACTGCTCCCCTGCCAGCCTAATGGATGCCTAACTGCTTCCTTGCCATCCTGATCACCCCCAACTGCTCTCCCTTGCTGGCCTGATTGCCCCCATGGATTTTATTAGTATAGATATGACCCTTCACAGAAAATTTCACTAACCCTTCTTTACAATAAGGGCTTGACAATTGAATCATTGGAGCCAGACACCAAGAATTCCTTTTTTGAATAGTGGAGGGAATAATTATCGTGTCTTTAAGTTGCCCAAACATCAAATGAAATAATGACTTAGAAAAGTAGAAAAGCACCATATAAAGACAACTATCTTTGTCATGTACTGAAAAGACAATGAAGTGGTAAAATGAAAAACACTTTTTTTATTTTCCCCCTTCCTTTACAGCCTTTATTTAAACTTTAAAATTTATAAAAATTTCACTCCAATTTTCATTTCTTTACATTCAATATTACTTTGAATTAGTTTCAGGTTTTATATTAGTTATAGAATAGTGGTTAGACAATCATACTTTACAAAGTGTTTCCCGATATTTCCAGTACCCACCTGACATCATATCATCATTACAGCACTATTGACTACATTCCCCATTTAAGTGACAGTTGGTTTACAGGTTCCTTCCAGTCTTTCTTTTGTGTTGCTCACCCTTCCTTTTCTTTCTCACTTCTCCCCTCATTTTCTTTTTATAGTATTTCAATTGGCCCTCAAAGCTCAGTGAAGCCCCTGCGACATACTTAATCCATTTTATAGACCAGGAAAGTGAGGCCAATTCCAGTTGGCTGCAGAATTGGACTGAGCACACAGGGAGCCGTCACAGCTGTTCTCTCTGCCCTTCTAAAGGACAGCTGTGGGGCAAACACAACAAACCTTCCCATTCTCAAGCACCTCTTCATTGTGGATGCTCCATATTCTTTCCTCTCCCTCTCCTCTGCCTCCTGCCTCCATTCTTTACTGCAATTCCCCCCCCCCCATTCTGGGGAACAGGTGGTAGGCTTCCCACTCACTGTGCAGGTGTCTGCTGCCTTGGGGTCTGGGGGGAGGGAACTGGGGACAGGGTGGGCGCAGGATTGTTTGGGGGCTGCAAGCAGGAGCAGGAGTTGCAGACTCTCAAGTGTGCAGGCTGCCAGGACAAGGCCCGGTTAACACCAAGAGCTTCATCAAAACACCACAGTAAGGTACTTGGCAGTGTGGTGCCCCTCCACTGAGGTGGTACTGCCCCTCCAACCTTTTTCTCAGGGCTGCGGGTCCACGCCCCTCCACCCAGGCGACCTTCCACACTGGCAGTCATTGCCTCTTGTTTCCCACCGGGCTGAACCACTGCAGAACCTCGCTCTCCGTGAGTGAGTCCCCTTCCCCGGCTTGATCCCCCTCTGGTGCACCCCACCTCAGCCATGCTCTGTGCCCCTGGACCACCCGCCTCCTGGCCGGCAGCTTCGCCGAAGCCACAACGCTCACCCAGGAGCTGCCCCTTAGGTGGGGCAAAAAGGACAAAGCCCAAAGGGAGTGAATCTTGAACCCCCACATCCTATTTTCTGGATTTCCTCTCTCACCTCCTCTCTGTTTCATGTCTTGAATAGGCATTGGGTTCAGGCACCCTATGGCCCAGCCACATGGGCTCTGGGCAGTTTGGTAGAGTCTGTCTTTGTGAACTTATGGATCTGAGGCCTGGGTCTCAGCAGCCCCATGCCTGCTTGAGAGGGTTGTTGGTGTATTTCATACACCAGAATTAAGACCATGAATGGTCTGTTCCTCATTAGCTCCCCAACTCTAGAGAAGGCACCACAGGCTCATGTCCCCTGGCTTCTATGGCCTTCCCACCTGGGCCTGCTGCATGCACAGCCTGCTAAACATTCATTACCTTATGGAGTAACAGACAATTTGCATATTCCTCTTTTATTATATAAGACTAGAGGCCCAGTGCACAGATTTGTGCACTGGTGGAGTCCCTTAGCCTGGCCTGCGCCCTCTCACAATCCGGGACCCCTCAGAGGATGTCAGATTGTCAGTTTTGGACCAATACCCACAGGCCAGGCCAGGATCTGGCTGAAATTAGGAGTCTGACATAGAAAAAAAAGCATATAGTACTATACAAAGTGGCAGGCAGCCTAGGAGGAGCCTGAGCCTGGGCGAAGTGCCTCACTGCTCCTACTTGTCCCAGCCCCACTATTCCTGCCACTGCCTCTGCTCAGTAGCACTGCTATGGAGGCAGGAAAGGCTGGCACCACTGTATCTGTGCTCGACAGCTGTGAACCCTGTGTCTAGCACCAGTAGGTCAGCTGAGCAGTGCTCCCTCTGTGGGAGTGCAATGACCACCTGGGGGAAGCTCTGTGTTGAGCGTCTGCCCCCTGGTTGTCAGTGCATGTCATAATGAGCAGTCAAATGGGAGACCAGTCAAATGGTTGTCTGGTCACTTAGGGTTTTATAAATATAGAGAGAGATTATTTATATTACTCTAAAATAGAAGGCCAAGATAACACAATTCAGAACAAATAAATTAAACCTTCTTGAAATTTAGCACTATTCAATTTACATTCTTTTCTCCTCATCCATTGCTTTATACTTACCTGTTCTTATTTTCTATTTTATTAGTGGTTCTAGCTGGAACTGGTCACAGAATTGTTACACAAATTATGTTGGAAGTGGAGATACTCAAGCACTTTGATTATCAGCACCAAGACCTCCTGCAATCCATTGACTTGCACAAGGTCATGAATTAAAATATCAAATTATAGCAAAACTTCTTTCCGAAAACAGTCACTGAACATTATCAACCTAACCTTGTTTTTTCTCCAGGCATATGATATTTAATTAATTTAATCAGTTACAGTTACTATGCAATTAATTTATTGCTCTGCGATGAAATACCAAAAAAAAAAAAAAGTGTTAGACATGGTTCAAGCCCTGAAAGACAACATAACATCCAGAGGAAGAAAAGGCCCCCGCTGATTTGGCTCGGTGGTTGGAGCATCAACCTATGGATTGAAGGATTGCAGGTTCTATTCTGGTCAAAGGCTTGATCCCAGCCCAGGTCTGGGTATATGTGGGAGGCAATCAATTGATGTATCTCTTTCACGTCCATGTTTCTCTTTCTCTGTCTCTTCCCTTCTCTTCCACTTTCTCTAAAAGTCAATGGGAAAAAAATCCTCCAGCTCCAGTAAAGTCACTCCAACTATGGCTACATGGAGCAAGAACTGAGCTTTCTCTTATTAATCTTACTTGAGTTCCTAACCCACAGAATGGTGAGCAATAAGATGGTTCTTTTTAGCCATTAAGGTTTAAAGTGAATTGTTATATAGCGATAGATGACTGGAACTATCTTTTTTCCCTTTTTTTTTTTCTTTTCTTTTCTCTTCTTTCTTTCTTTCTCTTTTTTTTTTTGTTTTTTTTGTTTTTGTTTTTGTTTTTAGATACAGGGAATTTTATTAAATTGGCATAGTTGGGACCAAAAAAGATAAAATGGTCACAGCTCTTTCTTTTAACAGGCTAATTAATGAACATAACTTGAAACATAAGCAAGTCTTACAGGTCTAAGAGACAGTGAAGGGATTTCCTCAGAATTTAAATGTATTAATACAACCAGTCATATAAATCTAAATATAAGGCAGTCTCATACAAGTTTTGAGATGGCACTCACCACCTCTGTGGAAAGTTGAACATTAGGAATCAAGTCCCACCATACTTTTAGAAGGGAGAACAGTGACAGTGCTTGCTGAACCAAAATTATCATCAAAGCTCAAAAAGCTGACCATATTTATTTAACCACAAGCCAACCTTATTTAAATCAGGACTGCCAGAAAGAAATGCTCTATTAGCCATTCATGCCTCCTGGTGGTCAGTGCACTCACACAGCCAACCTCCTGCAACCAGCCAATCTCCGGCGGTCCCTCTGCCCCGACTCCTGGCTTGCCAACCTCCCATAGTCCCTCCTTCTGGCCAGCAAGTCCCGATTGGCCCCAATCAGCCCTGATTGCAGATCAGGCCAAGAGACCTCCCGCCAAGCACAAATTCATGTGCTGGGCCTTTAATAATGAATAATCTTAAATTCCTTCACCTGTAAGTAAGACATAATCAAAACACAGTCAGAATTCAACTAAAATTGGGTAAGTATGAATTAAATATCTTGAAATAATGAAAGATAAAATTAATAAATTATAGAGCAAAGTAATAAAATTGAAAACTAAAATTAAGAGCTGATTCATAAGAAAAACTAATCAAATATACAAACTTCTAAGATTAAGAAAAAATAAATGACAAATTTGTCATAGGTCTTTAAAAAAGGATACAATTGCAAAAATATTTTCTTAATTACAGAAGAATATTAATAGAGCTCCCTGTTAAAAGATTATTTCCCAAAGAAAATATATTTTTGGAGAAAAATACTAATCAGAATTTGTTCAGAAACATTAGAAAAATTAAATAGAACTATAACCCGTGAAGTACCTGCAATATTTTCCAAAATATCCTTGAACAGAACACTTTGCTCTTCTCACATACATTTCACAGTAAGTTAAATGAGTCAATAACTTCAGTGCTACTTGAATTGGTCAGACACATAAAAATAGACTAAACCATTACATTTCTTTTCCTGAGGAACCCGGTATCAATAAAGTTATCACCACAAGAAAAATTGCAAACAAATGTTCCCCAAAGTGTGTTTTGAAGAATTCTAGTTAGCTGCTATTATACTAAATATTCCTGCATGGGTGGGTCTGACCAGTCTGCCCCAATGGGGGCTGATCAGGCTGGGCTGGTGGGATTCGGGGTCACGGAAAGTTGGCCAGCCGGGGGGGGGGGGGGCAAAGGTTGGCCAACTGGCCCTACCCCTGATTAAGGTGGTGGGGGACAATCAGGGGCAGGGCCAGCTGGGGGAAGGGGCCATGAGAGGTTATTTGGCTTTTATATGTATAGATTCCTTGGGAAATTAGGAGTTTCTAATTAATTTCTAAAGTAGTTTTGAAACTAGCAAAACAAGTTTCTGACTGCAGGATTTAGAGTATTTAACTGATAATGAATAATACTAATCTGTGAC
>PVJN01058037.1:0-12278 GCA_004026805.1 Lasiurus borealis | reverse complement strand
GGGAGACCGGAAGGAGGCTCCTGCAGCGTCCAGCCCAGCTGTGTGGTGGCCCGGACCAGGGTCTCAGCAGCTAACCAGGGACGGGGACAAGCAGCCCCTCGGGGGTGTGTCTGGGAGGTAGAGCGCACAGGCGTGGTGCTGACGGGGTGTGTGGCCACCTTCCTTGCCTCCCGCTCGCCCGTCCTCCGTCTGCCCCGGGGAGGGTGGCCGCTGCGGTCAGCATGGCTCCCGGACATGCGGACGTTGAGAGCTGAAGGGAACCGCGTAAGGGTTATGGGGGTGGGCTCCGGGTCAGACCGTCAGAGCTCACATTCCACTCCGTGCCTCAGTTTTCTCATCTGGGAAATGGGGGTGCCGGCGATGCCCGCCTCACAGTGCTGTGGCTATGTTACATGAGTTAATCCACGTAAGGAGCTTGCAGGGAGTCTGACGCACAGGAGGCGTTGAAGGAACGTAGTCCTGCCCTAACCGGTTTGGCTCTGTGGATAGAGCATCGGCCAGTGGACTGAAGGGTCCCGGGTTCGATTCTGGTCAAGGGCATGTACCTTAGTTGTGGGCCCATCCCCAGTGGGGGGGCGTGCAGGAGGCGGCTGATGGATGTTTCTCTGTCATTGATGTTTCTAACTCTCTTTCCCTCTCCTTTCCTCTCTGTAAAAATATCAATACACTATATTAAAAAAAAAAAAAAAAGGAACGTCGTCCTTGGTCTTCTGAATGGCTCTCACTCCAACCCCCTGAGTCCACTCCACTCCCCCTTTCGGCCACGAGCCACCCAGTGCACCCCTATCCTTTCCCGGGCCTGGAGCTGGCTCCCCGCCCTGGTCATGGCTTCCTCCACCCAGACCGAGCCCCACTGTGGACTGGTCTCTGTGCGAAGAAGGGTGTGGCCAGCGCCCCCTTCCCCTCCCCCCCGGAGGCTCTTCATAAAAACTTAGGATGGTGCGACCACTCGTGACGCCCCTAGGTTTCAGGGCTGGCAGGGGCTCCCCACAAGCTGCCGCACAGACCTCCCTCTGTTTTCCCGGCCAAATATAAACTCTGCCTCCGACAGGATCTGCCCACCGTGCAGCCGGGCCGCCTCAGCAGCTAAACAGCCGCCGATGAACCGGTTACCTGGCAGGGACCGTGGGGGTTCAAGTTCAAATGGCTCAGCAGCTCCCAGTGTCGGACGGACAGAGAGCCCTGCCCTGAGGCCAGGGTCCGTGTCCAGCTTAGTGAAGGGACATTGGCAGTCCGCCCTCATTTCACACAGACCCGGCATCCGTAAGCTGGCCTGCTGGCCAGAATTCATTCGTTACCCCCACACCGTGCTGCCTGAGGAGTCGTTCCCAGTCGCAGCAGAGCGAGGAGCGCCGTGCGTCTCCCGACACACACGTCCCCACCCGAGGCCGTGCGAGGGGAGGCTCCGCCCGCCTGGCCCAGCGCTCACACTTCAGTTAAGTGTCCTGGTCCTGGTCTGGCGAGGGCCGTGGTTTTCACGCTTGTCGGCTTTTATTGACGGTTTTGCCGTTTCCAGGGTCTGCCGCGTGCAGGACCGAAGTACTGTCTGTCCAGTGTTTGTAAAAGCGGGCAGGCTGCGCGGGGCCTGGCGGAGGACAGTGTGTTAGATGCACTTCGTTCAGGCCCGAGTTACGTGCGCTGTGGGTCGTGAGCTCAATATGAATGAATCGACGACACATGTTAAATAAGGTGCCTTTGAACAGAAACACACAGAGCGAGGTGACGTGTCGATCCGTCGACAATAATGGGATCAGAGGTGGGCAGGCAGCGACCCCTGTCCTTCCCCTCGCACGACGTTCGGCATTTGCTAAGTCAGTGTTCACGGTGACTTCATGGAGCAGACCTAGCCCCGAAGAATCCGTATCTCCATTATGGAGGTACTCGACCCCCAAGCTCCTCTTGCACTGTCTGCAGGCCCCCGGTCAGCAGCGCATGCCTCCCGGTGAAGGAGTGACCGTCTAAGGGATGGTCTTTCCATGAGATGCACACGTCCTTGCGCTGGGCACTGCCCCTCCGCTCTCTCCGCCTGGGCCCCGCTCCCTCCAGGGAAAGTCAAGGAAATGGCAGTTTCCAAGATAAGGTGCGATTTCATATCCGGTGATTCTGTTGGAAGAATCCGTCTAAGAGGAGACTCGGTCAAGACCAATACAAAGAGGGGGTTCTTGGCGTTCGTAGATGGGACACTCACAGTGACAGCCAGTCTAGCTGTCTCACGGGCTGACTTCAGGCCCCTTTGCTAAGCCCTTTATCTGTTAACAGTCACCGCCTGCCAGGCTGGGGTTGCCAGGCCCGGCGTACAGGTGAGGAGACTGAGGCACAATCAGCAACTTGATCGAAGCTCCCCGCAATCAGTGGCAGAGCCAGGACCGGCATCCAGGTTGGTGGCCCGCGTCTGGGATCTCTGTCCTGAGCCCCAGAACACCCTGCAGCCCTGTGTTGCACCCCAAGGCTGCAGGGCCCCGCTGCGGCCCTCTGTCCCGTTGGGCCTGCATCCCGGGAGGGCGCTGCTGTCAGCGGCCCCGGCCTCCCAGCCCCTCCCTGAGTTGGCTGGATGGGCCAGGACAGTGAGTCCAGCAGCACCCCCGGTCTCTCCAAGCACTAGTGGCCCCTGCAGCCACTGGGTGTGGGGACGGTGCCTTTCAGACGTGGGCACCACTTCCTCCCAGCCTCTTGTCCTCTCCCCACCCAGCGCCCTGAGGACCCGCAAAGCCAGTGAGTGTCCTGGCCTCCTCCAGCCTCCTGCTCTGGGAACCTCCCCCCAGTGGCTCCCCTGGAGCTGGGGGCCAAGCTGGGCCCCGGGGACAGGGGGTTTCCATGGTAACAGGGACCAAAACCCTACAGGAGACACCCCTGCGGGTGGGATTCCGGCCCATTTTGCTTCAGCAGCGCCGCGCCTGCGTGTGCACATGACGCCCCTCCCCCCGCAGCGGAAATGTGGTCACACACGCTAGGTGGGTTGCAGGGTGACTCAGTGTCACCGGGGGTGGAAGGAATGTGAGGCTGCAGGAGTTTCCTGCGAGGGGCGGGCGGGGGCCGGGTCCATGGCCTGCCCCTGGGCTGGCTCTGGGCCAGACACCCCTCCGGCTGAGAAACGGGGGTTCACTTGGTCAAAGCGCATCTCCCACACATGGGCCATGTGTCACCTTTCCAGCAAGCTCTGAAGCGGGGCGGGGGGTGGGGGGGGTGAGTATCCTTCTGCTCATTTCCTGACTGAGAGGTGGCGGCTCAGAGAGGGGGGCAGACCTGTCCAAGGACACCCAGCAAGCCTGTGGCGGAGGCTAGCATAGGTCCGGCCCCCTTGCAGGGCCGCGCCTTCTCTGCACCTCTCCCAGCCGTCCGGGAAGAATGCCGTCTGCAGGGACAGTGTGTGAGGGACGGCAGCGTCGTCAGCTCTGTGGTCCATGCTGCCTTCGAGACATCCCTCTAGACTGTTCGCGGCCTCATGTCGCAGACATGAAATCAGGAGCAGCGTGGGCTTCGGCCGGGCCCCAGACACCCCAGGGTGAGGAAAAGAGGAATCTGAGCGGAGATCCAGCAGGAGGGGGCGGAGAGAGGGCTCAGGGGAAACTTGTGTCTCCTTCTGGGGTGAGTCATGTCCCCCGTGGAGCGCCTCCCCTCCCCCCACCGCACGTCTCCCCGCTCAGCCCAGAGTCAGGTGGGGAGGAGAGGCCTGTGACCCTCTTCCCGTTTCCCCCGAGGATGGGGAACCTCTGAGTCAGCGGCAGGCAGGGCCTGAGGCCGGGGTCACAGTGGGACGTGTCTTGCGGGTCACCCCAGGCTGTGGGTGCTCCCCTGGAGGGAGAGAGGCCAGAAGGGGCCGAGGACGTGCCTCCCCGGAGCCATCGGAGCCTGCTGCTTTCTGAGCCTGGGCCAGCCCTGGGCCAGGACTCCCGCAGCCCTGCAGGGACAGGCCTTCGAGGGGAGGGCTGGGCGGGATCCTGTGCAGAAGCCAGACGCCAGAAGGGCCTGGACCTGCCGCCGGCCACACGGGGCCTTTAAGACCGGGGACAGACGGCCGAGCGAAACTCCTTCCTGAAGAACGCTCTGAAGAGGGGGGGTGGCCAGTGCAGGTAACATGCAGCAGGCAGACCGTTTCCCTCCTCGTCCTGTTCTCTCTTCCTCGTTAAAAACAAGCCCCGCACATGCCACGGGGGTTCACACGCTGAAAAGAAGTCGTGGAGATGCAGCCGCTCTCATTCCAGGGCCTTCGACAGTAGCCCGGGGCACCTGTTTCATAAATGAAATGAATTAAAATGCGGTCACCGTCACACTAGCTTCTTCCTGGGGTTCACAGCCACGGGCAGCGAGCGGTGACCCCACGGGATGGTGCAGGTGGGAAACATGTCCACTTTCGCGCACAGCTCTTGCGACAGCTCAGCTAGATCATGACCCAGAAAGGTCCTGAGCTGGAAATGACTCTGTGGAACCCGTGATGTCTAGGTTCCCACCTCTCCCCAGAAGCCATGCCATCTGACCTGCTCAGCTCCTAGGCCCTGTGGGGAGCAGGGTGCTGGTTCCCGTTCTTTTCCAGAGGAGGAGACTGAGGTCCAGAGGAGGTTGAGGGGCCACAGGGAAGGGGAGAGCTGGACCAGATTGTCCCCTAGGACAGAGGCTGGAGCCCTTGGCTAGTCCCCGTGGCTGAGGGATATAGCCCAGCAGGGCCTCTGTGAGCTTGTCCGGTTCCAGCACTTTCTCCCTCGTTGCGTATGAGGGAGAGACCCAGATCGAGTTGATCTTCTCGAAGACTCTGCCCCAGACATCTCTTCTGCCATGTTTATTGTTTTCTCCGAAATGTTCATCCATTACTTTCTGGTCTTCACCATAGGACACACTCAGGGTGAAATTTTGGAATGTACAGAAAAGTGTGAAGAAGGAGAAAGGAGTCTCCTAATCTCCAGATGAGCACCTTTCA
This sequence comes from Lasiurus borealis, assembly GCA_004026805.1. Lineage (NCBI taxonomy): Eukaryota > Metazoa > Chordata > Mammalia > Chiroptera > Vespertilionidae > Lasiurus > Lasiurus borealis. The sequence continues at coordinate 7,366 of PVJN01058037.1, read as the reverse complement.
CCGGCAGAGCGGGGCGCCTGGTGCCTGGCCGTGCCCCCCAGGCCTTGGCAGAGTCGGTCTTCGTGACGCTCTGCTCTTCGTGGCTCTCACTCCAGGGTCCCGCATCCTCCTGCTTTTGAGAACCTTCTCGTTCACTTGTTGGCCCTTTGGACGTCCTGGGTGTGAAGTGCCGGTTCCAGCCCCTGGCCCATGCTTTCATTCCTTCCATCTTTTCCTCATGGGTGGGTGAAGAATATCTTCTCCCACTTGGGGCTGGACTTTCACCCTCCTTGGTGGTGTCTTAATGAACAGAAGGTCTTCCTTTGAATGTAGTCCAATTCAGCATCTTCTTTTAAAGGGGTGTGTGTGTGTGTGTGTGTGTGTGTGTGTGCGCGCGCTTAAAGAAGACTCTTGTCCACCAGATTAGGAAGACGTTCTTTATTTTCTTCCAAAAGATTTTGTTTTGTTTTGCACACTTAGGTCAGGTCCGTCTTCCTGGAACTGGCTTTTGTAGATGCTGTGAAGCAGAGTCAGGTTTCTTTTTCCCCTCTGTGGCTGCCCAGTTGTCTCAGCACATTTTGTTGCAAAGACTGTCCATGCTGCAGGGTTCCGCTGTGGCCACACATAAATCAGGTGACTGTGTATGGGAGGGTATATTCCCGGACTAGTCTGGTCCGCTGACCTACTTCTCTGTCTGCCTCGGTGTAGCTTTAGGATCAGACTTGGAGTCCAGCAGAGCAAACTCTACCCGCTCGGCCACACGCGTCTTTGCTATCTTGGTCCTTTGCATCTCTCTGTGCCTCTTCCCAGAACACCTTTGGGTTTGAGCCGGGATGGCACAGATCCTGTAGACCCTCCCATCTCTTTCTTCTCCTGTTGTATGTTTGTCAAGTTTAATCTCACATCACCAGCAGGCATCTGGAGGGGTTTGGCAGAGGAGTTAAGGTCACGAGACTGTATACTCACAGGATGCTGGGGTTCGAATCCCAGCCCTCTCACCTCCTAATTCCGCAGCCTTACTGAGTTGCTCAGCTCCTCTGCGTCTCAGCTTCCCGCTCTGTAACATGGGGATGATAACCAGAATTACGCGGTTGTTTTAAAGGGTTAACTGAAAGTTAATGTATGCAAAAGCAGTTAGAGCATTGCCTGGCCCTCAGAAGTTTCTGGAGACATGACTAATTTATTTTTCAAGTAGGTGATACATTCACAGATGCACAAAGTAATATAATTTTTAAAAGTGCATACAGTGAAAAGGTCTTCCCTCCTTCGTCCCCTGGGGACCTGTTCCCACACCTGGCCCGCTAGTTACTAATTCCTTGTGCCTTCTCTCAGGACTTCCTTAGGCAAATACCAGTAATTTCTCTTTTTTTCCCCAACAGGGGAACACAGTATGCCTACTGTTGCGTGCTTTTGTCATTTAACCACATATCCCGGAGACCTTTCCCTGTCAGTACACAGAGACCTTCCTCATTTCTTTCTTTCTTTTTTTTTTTTTAAACACTTGCATAGTAACCATTTGTTTACCTGGTCCCTTTGTGGTGTGCATTTAGGCTGCTTCCAGGCACTTCCCCATTTCAGATAAGGCTCCAATGACTCCAGTGAGTATCTTTGTCTCTGCCTCCTTCTGCCATGCGCACCCCACCTCGACAGATCTGTGATCCTGGGTGTGCATTAGATTACATATCTACACGTGCTCTTCTTGTAGGCCAGGAGTGGTTGACTGTTTCTAGTTTTACGTAGTGCTAATCTTCCCCGACCCACTCGGTCATCAGCGAAGTTCTGTTGAGCACGTGTTCCGTACTGAGCCTGGGCACAGCCGTAGAAGCCACCGCCACTGGGATGCAGAGTTCGGGGAGGAGCCGGACGTGCGATACGTGGTGTTGCTCGCCATTTGTTTCCAGTTCCGGGCGACTGGAAAGCACACTGCAGTGAACATCCTTGTCCGTCCAACATTATCTGCATTTTTTAAAATATATTTTTATTGGGTGCAGAAAGGAAGAGAAAGGCGGGGCGGGAGGGAGAGATAGAAACATCAATGATGAGCGAGAACATGGATCGGCTGCTTCTTGCACACACACACACACACCCACACTGGGGATCAAGCCTGCAACCTGGGCATGTGCCCTGACCGCGAATTGAAACATGACCTTCTGATTCGTAGGCTTATCCTCAACCACTGAGCCATGCCAGCTGGGCAGTCTGCATTTTTAAAAGATGGCTGTGAGATAGATTCCAGAAGGAGATGACCTCCAATGTGCAATCTTAGCCCAAACAAGGCAGCTCAGCTCCACACCTGCAATCCCCTTTACGAGAACCTTTCTTGTTCAAAGTCCCAAATTGGTGGTGGTGGTGGTTTTTCTTATTATTTGCAGTTTTAACATTTTACATACAAAGAGATCACAATGCTGCGGGAAGGCAGCTGTTATGAATGACCCATGCCTGGATGTTCACTCAGTCTGGCTTAAGGAGCCTGTATCCTTCCCATATGAATGAGAACCGGCTGGATTTTCCCCCCACGGTTGCAGTAGAGTTGCTAGTGACCCTCCCCTCTTGCTCTCTCTGAAGCAATGTGGCAAAAGGCCAAATGGTTTTAATTCTTTGTTCTTTAAAATATTTTTATTGGTCCCAGAGAAGGAGGGACAGGGAGTGAGAGATAGAAACATTAATAATGAGCATGAATCGGCTGCCTCCTGCACACAACACATGGGGATACAGTCCGCCACATGGGTATGTATCCTGACCAGGAATCAAGCTATGACCTCCTGGTTCATGGATTGATGCTCACTCACTGAGCCACCCTAGGTGATGGCTCCAATTCCAACGGTACAAAGGATGTGGGGTGAAGTGCCTCCCTCCACCCCTTCCCATCAGCCTCTCGGTCCCTCATTCCCCATGGCACCACGTGATCACCCTCCCTGTCTCCTTGCAGAGGTGGCCTCAGCCCATCTCGCCATCCATGTGTCACCTGGACACACGGGGCCTGCCCAGTGCCCTTGCTGGCCTGGCTTCTTGTGTCCCTGCTGCCTCCAGCTTCAGTCCCAGTCAGGAAACTAGCCCCCCAAATCCTGTCTTCTCCAGTAACCATGTCTATGTTTAGTGAACTTCCTAAGGATTGCTTTGGGGGGCAGAGAAGGAGAGAAATGCCGGCTGCTCTTTCACTATGTATAACTATTGTTGTCCTTATTATTATGGTAAGTCTGGAGTGGTGTCTGGTCCAGAGTGCGTGCTCCATAAATACTTATTGGAGGAATGGATGGATGGCAACATGATGGGATGTTTGTCCTATTCTGGGCGCCATCCTGAACTCTTTACAGCAATCCTGTAAGGTAGCAATACTTATATTTAATATCAGTATAAAATATAATACTTGTAATATTTATAAGTATTATATTTTACACTTATTCTAGAGGCCCATTCCATGAAAAGATTCACTGCAATAGGCCTGCCTTCCCCTGGCTGCTGGCACCGGTTTTCCTCCGACACCTGGGACCCAGGCCTTCAGTCTTCGCAGTGGGCATAGTGCTGCTCCTGTAGCTCCCTCTGCCCTCTGCCCTCCCCCTCACCGCAGGCTTCCCGCCCCGCCTGGCCACTTCACGCCTGCATTCACGCTGCCCAGAGGCCTCAAGTGGCTGGAGGGCGGGGCTGCCACCATCTTAATTTGCATACCCACTCCTGATTGGCTGGTGGTCGTAGTGAAGTGATGGTCAATTTGCATGTTTTTCTTTTCTTAGTGTAGATTAAATGTAAGGAAATTGAGGCAAAGAAGAGGTTTAATCACTTGCCAAGGCAACCAAACTGGGATTCTAATCTAGGCTGCCTGGTTCCCGAGCCTGTTTAAACTCCCATCAACACAGCCCTGGCCAGCACTCAGTGCCTCATGGCGCACAGCACTGGGGACGGGGTTCCAGCCTAAGCTGGTGTTGGCTGGGAGGGTTAGAAGCATGACAGGCTGAGTCTGGTTAGGAGGTTCAAGGGGCTGGGGCCTTCGAGACAGAGGAGGTCTCAGATGGAGGGTGGAGGAACCAGGGTCCCAGGAGGTTAGGGTGTCTAGGACTCTCAGGAGCACAGAGCAGCCAAGCCCAGAAGGCAGGCAGAGGGAAGCCATGAGGCAGTGACTGGAGCAGCTGTGAAAGGGGTTTTGGGGGGCAGGCCTGGCACAGTGGGAGCAGCCACCAGGAAGGCCCGTAGCACTGAAGCTGGCGCCCCCACAGGCTCCACCAGACCTCATCTGGGCAGGCACAACCCCCAGGGGACAGCGGCGCACCCCACAGTCCCCCTGGAAGGCAGGGCCTGACACACACCGAGCAGCCGGGCCTGCAGCACACCCAGGTGCGGAAACTCTGAAGGCCGTTGACTGCAGGACCCCTTGATGTGGTCTGTGACGTGCAAGCGAGACGGCCTGACCGGCTCTCAGCACTTCCTGGGTCCGGAAGGCCTGCGGGCAGAGGCCCACAAGCTAAGTCCCGGGCTCCTCAAGGCTGACACACCGAGGGTCAGGGGCCTGAAGCTGTCCCTGTGCCCCCCTCAACACAGAATGCGGAGAGAAACGCAGGGATCTCAGTCACACAGGATGGATCCGCCAAGGCCTATGTCAGAATTCAGCCCGGGGACCGCGGCCGGGGGCCTTTGCCAGGTGTTGGCCACTGTGTGTGTGAGAAAGCCTGCTTTTGGACCTGGCTGTTTCTCTCCCATCCCACGTGGCCGCCGCGGTCAGCCGGGAGCTGTGGTTTTGGTCCTGAGTGCACCCACGGCGGGGCCAGAGGTGAAGCGGGCGGCAGCTGCGGCTCAGCTTCCACACGTCCAGGCAGAAGCTTCTGGCAGAGAGGCAGCCACCGAGGAGCTGGCCTGGCCGCCCGCCTCCTCCCGGCTGTGGCTGGGGCCGAGCCAGCCTGGCTTAGCCGACAGGCCTTCAGGTGGCGTCTGGCCAGGGCTCGGTGCGTCACGGAGCCAGGGAATTCGTGGTGCCGGAAGGACCGCCGTCCCTGATCTGGGCCACGTCAGTAACGGTGCAGAGCCCGGGGCTGACGTCACGGAGAGACCCTGACATTCTCTCTCTGGCCAGCCTGCAGCGTGGCCATCTGGGCAGCGGCTGCCAAGTACCTGGGTTCACATGGAAACTCAGCCGACCTGCCGCCTCCTCAGATCCTGTCCAACCGTCTCCTTTTTCTGAAGAGGCCACTCCCTGCGCCTAGAGAGGGGAGGACAGACCAGACCCAGGCCTCCTGAGACGGAGCTCAGTGCCACTCCCTCTGTGTCGCGCCCGTTCTGCGAGGGCAGCATTTGCCAGCTCACAGCTCTTCCCTCCCTTCATTTCCACAAGGCGATCCCCTCGAGTCCAACAACCACGTATGGAGATGGTACAGGACTCCGGGCAGGGGAACAACGGAGGCCGAGGGCGGCCTTAATCCCCACGGGCTGCAGCTGGCCGGCCCCCAGAGACCTACTGTATCTACTCAGGGATTTTGCAAGGTGCTTGTTAAACCATCGCTTCCTCTCGGCCATGGTGGGAGTGTTGACACCACGGGGACTGGCAAACACTCCACATCAGGACCTATTCTTTTGGGTCCGAGACAAGTGCTTCACTGGCTCACCACTGACCCAGACCAAATGTTCCCACGTGTCTTTGGTGTGTTTGCCCTCCCAACGTTCTCAGACCCTCCGCCCTCAACAACCGGAATCCCTTCCCTGCGGCCTAGAGTCTTGGCTTCCTCCACCAACTGCCCCCGAGCTTCCATCCCGCCTACTGGTCAGCACTGGCGAAGGGTCAGCTGCGGCTAGGTCCTTCCTTATACAGTGATACCTTGAGATACGAGTTTAATTCGTTCCGTAACCTTGAGGCGTGGGAAACTATGAGACGCTCGAGTCGCGGTAAACGGGTGGGTCGTGTGCAGCCGGCCGATCTCGCAATGACTCCTATCTCAAATGTTGCTCGTATTTCAAAGCAAAAATCGCTCGCTCTACGGCTCGTATCTCAAAAATCTCGTATGTTAGGGCACTCGTATCTCGAGGTACCACTGTACTCTTCCATTTGAGCCTCACACGGCCTTTGAGGTAGGGGCACAGTCTCCCCGCTTACAGAGCGGGGCACTTGAGAAGGGGAAGGAGAAGGGGAGCGGGAGTTTTTCAGCCCCAGATTCCCGCCATGCCATGGCAGATCCCTGCCAGCATCTCCACCTGCAATCGGGAATTCCAGGGCAGCATTCCCTCTGGCACCAGCTGCTACGCCTGGCCCAGGTCCCGTGGCTGCCATGGGGCAGAGAAATGACCCGTGACTTTCCCTGGCCCGGCTCAGCTCTCCTAGGATTTCTCAAAAAGTCCCTGGGGCTGATCCTTTGGTGGATTCATCCTGATTACTCCCCACCCTGGCCCCCGGGCTCCAGACTGAGCTGAGAACACTAAGGAAAAAACAGCCGGCGTCATCTCCGGGACATGGATGGGTTTGGTGCCTGAGAAGCCCACGTCGTATCTGCTCGGCAGGGCCAGGCTCTGGGACCTGGGGACGGGTGTGTGTACGTGGGCATTTCACTCTGCTGTTTGGTTAAATATCTCTAGCACAGCGAAATCTAGGGGACAGCCTAACAACACCCTGAGTACCCGTACGTCAGCTTTGTTCAATCCTATCCTTTGCCATGTTGCCTCAGATCTTTTCAGAGCCAGTAAATCGTTACAGAACTGGCAGAGGCCTCCTTCATACCCCTCCCCACCCCGGTTTATCCTCCTCCCTCCCTCCCAGCGGGGCTACCATCCTGACTCCAGTGGGCATACGGACCCACGATCAAGACACAGAACTGTTGTGTGTGTGTTTATACCTCATCTACATGGTTTTGTTCCTTCTGTGATTTGCTCCTGGCACGAAACATCTGGGTTTGTTTGATTTAAAAATGTTTTTATTTGGCGTGACTCCAGCCTCCAAGAAGAGTTAGAAGAATAGACCCATGAATCCCCGTGTGGACACTCTTTACCCAGATTCACCAATTATATTAACACTAGAGGCCCGTTGCACGATATTCATGCAAGAATAGGCCATCCTTCCCCTGGCCTCACTCCCAGCCACCCAGGAACCAGCAGGTCCCCACTCCTGGCCACAGCACTGCTCCTGTAGCTCCTTCCACGCCCCTCCCCCCACTCATGGCAGGCATCCTGCCCTTCCTGGCCACTCTGCGCCTGCATAGGCAAATTAAGCCGCCATCTTTGTTGGGTTAATTTGCATACTCACTCCTGATTGGCTGCTGAGTATTGCAAAGATACGCTCAATTAGCATGTTTCTTTTTTGTTAGTGTAGATTTTGTCACACCTACTGTCCTCTCTCTCTCTCTCTCTCTCTCTCTCTCTCTCTCGTTCATGTTTTCCTGAACCTTGTGAGAGAAAGAAGCAGGTTTTGTGCCCC
>PVJN01058036.1:0-12278 GCA_004026805.1 Lasiurus borealis | reverse complement strand
GGACCTTCCTCCGGGTCCTCTCCACCCGCTTCCCACGCGCGTGCGCGTGCGCGTGCGCGCTCCTCACCGAGGCAGGTTCCCGGCTGGAGGCTCGGAAGACTTCCAGCTGCTTGCGACACGGACGTGCCGCGGCGCGCGCGTCCAGGGCCTCTTGTCCGCCTTTCCGGTGAGCACTGCCTGCCGCGTCCTTGCTCGGTGAAGCGTGACGGGCGCTACGAGGGCGCAGGGCCACCGGGATTCCTCTGCGACGCCAGTCTCCCCGTGCCTCCCCAGTCCCGACCGGCTTCCCCTTCCAGCTGCCCACCAGCCAGCCAGCCTGCCCTGGTCCCTGGTCTCCGAGCCAGGGTCTTCCTCTTGTTACTCCGCGGTGGACTGAAGCAGGGGTGTGGTGGGGAAGAGAGTAGGGCAGCGTTTACCGAGTCCCGTTGCAGCCCAAGCATTTGGCACCATTGCGTTCATGCTCACAGTGACTCAGGGCCTCACATGTTACCGCGAGGACGGAACGGAGAACGGTGGCGTGGTGAGGCGTCGCCTGCATTCGAGCCCGGGTTTCTTGGCTTAGGATTGAAGGCACTTTTCTTGCCCCTGTGTTTGCTCCTAAGGTTTGCTCCTTGCCTTGAGAGGAAACACGTGCGATAATAGGGACCGTCATTATGGAACTTTATGGGCGGGCCAGGCTCCTTCACCAGAATTATCTCATTTAGTCTTTTTTTAAAAAAATATATTTTATTGATTTTTCACAGAGAGGAAGGGAGAGGGATAGGAAGTCAGAAACATCGATGAAAGAGAGACACATTGATCAGCCGCCTCCTGCACGCCCCACAGTGGAGGTGTGCCCGCAAGCAAGGTACATGCCCCCGACCGGGACCTTTCAGTCCGCAGGCCGACGCTCTATCCACTGAGCCAAACCGGTCTCGGCTCATTTAGTCTTTAACAATCCTGTGGGGCTATCTATTAGTATCTCTCTTTTTTGTTTTTTTTTTTTCCAAGAGAAATTAGTAAGTGATTTGCTTAAAGTCACCCAGGACATAAGTGAAAAAGCTAGTTTCTCTTGCCCAAGCCTGTTTCAAAGTCCATTTTCACCTTCCTCGGGTTATACCGCCCCAAAGCAAAAGAGTTTGATGTAGGGCTGTGTGTGGAGTTGCTTAAATCCTTCTGGTCACTTCCCCATGGCGGCCCTCTGAACGCCCTCACGGGGCTAACAAGGCCTGGCTCTGATCAGATACCTTCTCGTCTTGCCCGTTTCATTTGTTTTGTTTCCTTCTCATACTCTAGTCTCCGGTCACACACAACTTTGCCTTCTTCCCATGAGTCAAATTCTCTTTCAAACACCCTGCTCTGCATTGACAGGGGACTTCTTCCTTTCCATCTCTGGTTAATTCCCATTCATTCTTCAAGGGTCAGTTTACAAATCAGTTCCTTTATCCCTTTCTGGATTAGGTATCACGCCACCGTGTCCGGAATCTGAGCTACCTGTACACAGTGTACAGTGAACTGCCTGTTTACTTGTCTAGACTGTAAATTCCGTGAAGCAGGAACTGTACCTCTGGTCACTCCTCTGTCCCCAGCTCTAGATGATGCCTGGTACCTGATAGGTGCTCAATGATCATTTAGCGAATAAGTCAGAGAGACACAGGGAAGGCATTAAGCAGGTCTAGTTTCTTTATAGCCTATCATGGTGAAATTTGTACAAAGGCTGAGATAATTTCTCCTCAAGTCTTTCTTAAGTTCTTCCTGTATGCTACCTTCTTTTTAAAAAGAATATATTTTATTTCTTACCGAGAGGAAGGGAGAGGGATAGAGAGTTAGAAACATCGATGAGAAAAACATCAATCAGCTGCTTCCTGCACACTCCTCACTGGGTATGTACCTGCAACCAAGATACATGTCCTTGACTAGAATCGAACCAGGGATCCTTGAGTCTGCAGGCTGACGTTCTATCCACTGAGCCAAACCAGTCAGGACTTCTACTCCATGTTCTCAAGCAGATGATCTTGGGAAGAAGTTTGTGCAAATACACCTCACATTAAGTACTTGGTTAGCTCACAGACTCCTCTCTTGCCCTGGCCACTACATATATGTTACAGCTACACAACTCTCCATTCCTCCCATTTGTCAAACCCTACACATTCTTGGGTATTTCCCCCAAGTATTAAACTTTGTTCTTCTCTAGCCATAGAATAATGCTGATATTAAAAAAGAAGAGAGCCGAGACTGGTTTGGCTCAGTAGATAGAGCGTTGGCCTGCGGACTGAAGGATCCCGGGTTCGATTGCGGTCAAGGGCATGTACCTTGGTTGCGGGCACATTCCCAGTGGGGGGCATGTAGGAGGCGGCTGATCGATGTCTCTCATCAATGTTTCTAACTCTATCCCTCTCCCTTCCTCTCTGTAAAAAATCAATAAAACATATTTTTTTAAAAAAGAGAGAGATTCTTTTGGGGTGAATCAAAGATAGCTTCTCCAGAATGGTGACATTTCTGCTAATTCAAATTCCATTAGAATCCATTCCAGCTTGTTCTAAGTATTCTCATATACTTTATCTCATTCCATTTAGTTCAAACCATTCGTAGGCCTGCTCTCTGCCAGACCTAGTCCTGAGGACACCAAGTTGAATCAGGCCCATTATCTGTCCTCAAGTAGCTTAGTCTCCAAAGCGAGACATACGCATAAATAGGCTATAACAGTGTTATCTATACTAATATAAGGGTAATATGCTAATTAGACCAGACGTCTTCTGGATAACCACCTGGATGTTCTTCCCAACAAACCACAGTGGTGGGGGCAGAGGCAGGGGCGACCAGGCCAGCAAGGGAGGGCAGTTATGAGTGAACAGGTTGGCAGGAGAGGACAGTAAGGGGGATTAGGTTGGCAGGGGAGAGCAGTTAGGAAGATCAGACAGGCATGCAGAGTGGTTAGGGCAGGCAGGCAGGCGAGTGGTTAGGAGCCAGAGGTCCTGGATTATAAGAGGGATGTCCAACTGCCAGTTTAGGCCTGATCCCTATGGATATCCCCTGAGATGTCCTGGATTGGAGAGGGTACAGGTCAGGCTGAAGGACCCCCCACACTCCCTGGACAGGAATTTTGTGCACCCAGCCTCTATAATAGAGGAATCCATATGTAATCATGTTCCTACCTTGCCTCTTGATATCTAGAGATTCCCTAAGATGTCAACTCAAGGACATACTTGGGCCCGTCAGGTGAAGAAGGAGGGTGAGGAAGAGGACCCACTGGATCAGCTGATTTCCCGCTCTGGCTGTGCTGCTTCCCACTATGCAGTGCAGGAGTGCATGGCCCAGCACCAGGACTGGCGACAGTGCCAGCCACAGGTGCAGGCCTTCAAGGACTGCATGAGTGAACAGCAGGCAAGGCGTCGAGAAGAGCTGCAGAGGAGGAAAGAGCAAGACAGTACCCACAGCTGAGCCCCCAAACCATCTATCCCCAGAGAATAGCCTGCGGAAACTAGCACCCAGACAAATCCTGAACAGTGGAAGTGTAGATATAAAACTCCGGGATAGTCTTTGGGGTTGGGGTTGAGAGCCAGGCAGCCATGGGCTTGGATGTGACTGTCATAAAGAAAAACCTGTTATATTTTGTTTAAAAATCTTTATTGTTGAAAGTATTACAGATGTTTTCCTTTTATCCCCATTGATCCCTTCCACCCTATTCCCCTCCCCCCCCACTCTGCCTTCATCACACCATTGTCCATGTCCATGGATTATGCATATAAGTTCTTTGGTTAATATCTTCCCTCTCCCCTCCCCCAATAGCTGTCATATTTTTTTTTAAATATATTTTATTGATTTTTTACAGAGAGGAAGGGAGAGGGATAGAAAGACATCGATGAGAGAGAGACATCGATCAGTCGCCTCCTGCACGCCCCCTTCTGGGGATGTGCCCGCAACCAGGATACATGCCCTTGACCGGAATCGAACCTGGAACCTTTCAGTCCACAGGCCGACGCTCTATCCACTGAGCCAAACCGGTTTCGGCCATAGCTGTCATATTTTTATGTTGAGAACCACACATCCTCACTCATCTTGTTCCACGAATATTAAATATTTACCGATATTTGTCATGTAAAACAAAGAGTGGGGTTAAGGCATGTTCTTCTACCCTACACCTTGGGTCAGTGTGCCAAATACTGAGCTAATTATATGGACATTGAATTTTAGAAGTAAATTCACAATCTAAAGGTAAATGGTTACCTAATGTCTTCATTTATTCAGTCATTGGTTCAACAATAACCAGTTTTCCTCAGACCTCACTGTTGGAAACATGTGATAAGTACATAATATGATCTTTGCCTTCGTGTCTAGTTTGAGAGACAAAACAACACTGGAACAACTAAATAATTCCTGACAATGATATAAATGACTTTTTCTTTATAAGTTGTTCTGGACGTTTCATTTGCTCTAATAGAAGGGAGAAAGCAAATGTGGAGGAAAAAAAAACACTGAGTGACTCTCACATGCCAAAGTCTATTGAATTAATGGATGAAGAGTGACCTCAACACACTCCCAATTAGACACACACACAATGTTGGCTTGACGTTTAAAAAGTACATGTAACATTAAACACTGATTTTTCCGCTTTTGAAAAATACAGAAGCTGTCAACATGGAGCTTATATTCCTACTTGACAACAATTTGCTGGAGCTAAATCTTTTTTTTCTTAGGTGGTTGCATTCTCTGGCTCATAAATTGCCACCACTTCTCATTTTGTTTCCATGAAATGATATTGCTCATTCTGTTACTTTCTGCCTAGCCCTGTAAGGCACTGACTGTCCTGTGCAATGGGACATAGGCTGTCATCATCCTCAGTAATATTTCTTGTGTACGTATCACATATTTTATATCTATATAAATTAGAAGCATAAATCTGAAGTAGACTAGCACCTAACACTGCCTTTGTATGTTGGTGTTTGGGGAGGAGAGAAAGAAAAGAGGGGAGAAGATAGGAATACCGGCTTAAAGAACAATAAAATCCAATTTCAGCCTTCAAGCAGAAGAGGCTGTAGAGAGAGAGATGAATCTGCTAAGTGCTATGGGTCATCAGGAGTACTAGGGACTGGGGTTTTCAGCAAAAAAAAAAAAAAGGGATTTAGTTGAGTTGAACCTTTAAAAATAAAATAGATACTACCAATTTGTAACATATAACAGGAAGGATTACCATCTGTAGCAAATATAAAGTATCTAGAATTCAATAAGGAAAAGCAAACATGGACAAAAATACACTTATGGATAAGGTCAATGGGAGGGAGGTATAGGTAGAGGGGAGGGAGGTAAAGTTAGAGGGAAGGGTGGGAGCTGGGTGGAGGGGAAAAAACGAGAAACAAATGTAATAATCTGAATAATAAAGCTTTAATAAAAAAAAGAAAAAGCAAACAGCCCTAGCCCACTTGGTTTAGGTGATAAGAACATCAGCATGCGGACTGAAGGGTCCCAGGTTTGATTCCGGCCAATGGCACATGCCTGGGTTGTGGGATCGATCCCCAGTAGGGGGCATGCAGGAGGCAGCCAATCAATGATTCTCATCATTGATGTTTCTATCTCTTTCCTCCCTTTCTGAAATCAATAAAGAAATATATTTTATTAAAGCAAAAAGCCCAGTTGAAAAGTGAACAAAGTGAAATACACCTCCACAGCCCAGCCAGTGTGGCTAAGTGATTGAGCATTGACCCAGGAGGTCACCAGTTTAAGTCTGATCTTCCTAGGATGTGAGGGCACGCAGAAGGCAATCAATGTTTCTCTTTCATCAATATTTCTATATCCCTCTTCCTCTCTAAAATCAATCAAAAGCATTTTAAAAATTAAAAATAAATATACCCCCACAATAGGAAAATGTAAATATATTCTGCATCACTGGTAATAAGACAAATGCAGATTTTAAAAAGCTGTATTATCTGATCCTCGGCAAAAATCCAAGTTTTGATAATGCTTCTAGCAGAGAGGATGGGTAAAAGGACCTTCAAACCAGCTATGTGGAGGTAGGAAGGTTTGGAGGATTACAGCTGCAATGGAGCTAATGCTGGGTGGGTAACAATGTGCTTAAACCTTTTTCCTCAAGTAAATGAAGATAAATCCTATTTAATAGACACACTAAAGAATTAAATGAGGTAATATATAAGTAATAAAAGTTGTTAGCATTTATTGAACTATTAACTAATATTTATGGAGCATTTAACCTAAGCTGTCTGGTTCCAGAGTCTGTGCTCTTATTCCCTGTGATATGCTTTCAATTGCACTCTTCCACATACTAGCTGGGTGATTTGGCGCAAGTTACCATCATAGGCTCTGTTTTTTCTTCTGTAAAAATATAGTTATAATGCCTTTCATATAGGCCTCACAACTAATAAAAGTAGCCTTTCCTCATAGGGTTGTAGAAAGAAAAAGTTAATATTGGTACAGAAAGGTCTTTGATTAAAGTCATTTCTTTCAATGTCATTTTGTTAAAATGAGAAATGGTAGGAATTTAACTTTCTACATCAATTAGCCTATTATATAGTAAAATTCGTTTAATTATACATAGTTTTGCTTAAAGTCGACCTACTGTAAAGAGCTTAGAAACAGTGTCTAATACTTAGTAATCACTAAATGTTAGCTATTATTGTCATTTTTCTTGTGTGCTTGTGTGCTAGTCACTATCCTGAGTTACATTATCTCATTTTAATCCCTCATAACACTCCATTAATTCGCCTTTCCAGAGGAGGAAATACAGGTCAGACTCCAAGTGTATCTTGTTCTAGAGTCTATGCTATTTTCTGCTCTGCTCTTTCACAAGCACAGTAAGTAACCATATTTACTATGTAAATATTATTGTACTTTTTTCTTGTGCTTTACAAAAGAAAATTAACCAATGCATGTTGCCCACAGTGTTATAGATTGTTATGGTGGTGGTGCTGGTTTTTTTTTTCTCAGTTCTACAGTCCACAGCTATGGAGCTAGAGTTTAAGATGGTCCAAAAGAGAGGAACAATTGTAATAATCTGAACAATAAAGATTTATTGAATTAAAAAAAAAAAGATGGTCCATGATGGCTAGAGAGACCTCTTAGCTAGCCATCCCCCCTTGGGTAGGCCTAGGACAGACTCACGATTTGGCTCTTCCCTGCAAGGTCCTTGGTTGGGGACTTGGCCTGTGTTCAGTGGAAAGGTGCACTGCACTGTGTTTTACTAGATAAGTAATAAGATACTCCTCCCACTTTCACTTCCTCAGGTACAATTGCCAGACTTTTCTTTTTTCAGAGCCTGGGTATTTTGTCTAAATAGTGAGCTGACTCCCTAAACCTGAAATGTCTGAGAACGAAAGTTATTCCAGGAGAGTTATAAGAACTAAATGAATCATTTTAGATTTCTGGGGATATCAGACATTTGGGGATAAAAATGGCACAAAGAGATCAAAATACCACATGTGAAATAAGCATGAGACACATTGGCCATTCCCGTCTACAGTGTCTTTGGAGCAGGTCTAGTTTTTTGTTTTTTTTTAATATGTTTTATTGATATTCTACAGAGAGGAAGGAAGAGGGAGAGAGAGTTAGAAACATCGATGATAAAGAAAAATCAATGAGCTGCCTCCTGCACACCCCCTACTGGGGATGTGCCTGCAACCACGGTACATGCCCTTGACCAGAATTGAACCTGGGACCCTTTAGCCTGCAGGCTGATGCTCTATACACTGAGCCAAACCGGTTAGAGCGCAGGTCAAGTTTTAGACATGCCCCATGCATACTCAGAACTTTCCTTCCTTTAAGAACACTTTACATTCTAGAAACAGTGGGAACCAGGGATTCAGCATTGCTGTGATGTCTGAGTGGCCAAAATATCCAGATTTCATTTCTTTCTCTGCAACTAAAACACCTTTTCAGGATCCACAGTGGGAAATTTACAGCTCTGGTGGGGGAAATAAGGCATCCTCAGCCAGAGGAAAGGGACTAACAAGTTGAAGAACCTACTGGCCGTAACTAGTAAAACTCTCCATTTGACCCCAGATCTTTCATTAAAATTACTGATCTATATAAAGAAATCCATTTCTAACAGTCTCAGTGTGTACTGAACCAGGAATTGAATGACCTGGGGCTATCCCTGGCTAATCGAGGTTAACTGGGCAATCTTGGACAAGTCTCTTTACTTTCTACACCAGTTAACTCATCTGCAAAATGAAGACTAAAACAGATTATCCCTAAGTATGTACAGTGGTACCTCGAGATACGAGTTTAATTCATTCCGTAACCTTGAGACATGGGAAACTATGAGACGCTCGAGTCGCGGTAAACTGGTGGGTGGTGTGCAGCCGGCCAATCCGAGCTATTACTCCTATCTCAACTGTTGCTTGTATTTCAAAGCAAAAATCGCTCGCTCGACAACTCATATCTCAAAAATCTCGTACGTTAGGGCACTTGTATCTTGAGGTACCACTGTATTGATAGAGCCAAAACTAAACCCCAGCTATTCTGATTTCCTAATCCTTTGACCTCTCTCTTCCTTCCTGCCTACCCCTCTAGTTTTTACAGCAGTACTAGGTAGGCTATAGATTATCCCTGACTGAGGTATCTAAAACAGAAGTATACTGAAGGAGTGAACTATTGATATATGCAACAACACAGATAACACATTAGGGTAAATTAATGTATGACACAAAAGGCTACATACTGGGTGATATTTAATATGTTTTATTGATTTTTTACAGGGAGGAGGGGAGAGGAATAGAGAGTTAGAAACATCGATGAGAGAGAGCCATCGATCACCCACCTCCTGCATGCCCCTACTAGGGATGTGCCTGCAACCAAGGTACATGCCCTTGACCAGAATCGAACCTAGAACCTTTCAGTCCGCAGGCCGACGCTCTCTGGGTGATATTTAAATAGTATTAGCTAGACAGACCAAAACTAATCTATGGCAATAGAAATGAAATTAATGATTGCTTCTGGGGAAAAATGAAAGAATGTAAAGGAACACACCAGCCACAATATTCTTTATCTTGATAGAAGTACAGTTTTCATGGGCGACTGCCTTTTTAAGACTGATCAAATATACATTTAAAATATGTGTTTCAGAGGGAACCAAGATGGCGGCATAAGGTATACATCTGTACATGCTGTCTCTCGCAACCACACCAAAACTACAACTGAAAGACAAAACAACTATTCCCCGGAACCACAGGAAAGCTGGCGGAGTGGAAATTCTACAACTAGAAGGAAAGAAAAAAGTGCATCCAGCCCTGGTGTGACGTGCAGAAGCTCAGAAAGGCAGAGGTACGGAGACGTGCTGTTGTTTTCAACTGGGAGAGAATTAGAAGTTCCTGACTCTCTGAACTCCAGTTTCTGGTGAGATTCTGGGGACCCAGACTCATACAGGGAGAAACTGGGCTGTCTGCCATAGAGTCAGAAAGGGAGGGTGGCTCTCTTGAAGAATTGCACACTGAAATCATTGTTTACTGCACTGGGGTGAGGGACACAGGACACTGAACAGAACTCGGCAGAGAGAGCTGCCTGGTAGCCATTGCTGTTTGCCACGCCCTAGCCTACAGACTCCCTGAGCCCCCACCCTGCCCAATTTACAAATACACACAGCTGTATGGTGATTTTTGCCTATGAATGGCCTGCCCTCTGGCAGCTTAACCTAACAAATTGCAGCTGGGTCAGACAACTCCAAAGCTTCCAAACTCCAAGCAAAGAGGAGAAATCTGCAGAGCTCCCTGTAGCTCCTGCTGGGTGGCCTCAGACACTAGCTGACTTGCACCTCCTTGGAGATCCAGGAACCAGTGTACCTAGAGGTCAGTGTGAGATGACACCAGATTTCAACTCCTCACATATATAAGTGACACACTCAAGAGGCAGACTTGGTGAGCACCAAAGCCCCACTGAAGCAAGTTCTGCCCAATAGGGATGTCTCCAGCACAGCAGTTCTTCCATTAATAGACACAGCTAATCCTCAAAGTCAATTGGCCTGGAGGTCAATTCTTCCCAGTGTACCAATAGCAACCAAGGCTTAACTACAAGACTCTGAACCCAGCCCACAAAGGGGTGCACCAAGAGTGTCCACCTTGGGTGATTGGGGAAGTGGAGCTACTGGGCCCTAAGGACAACTAGCACACAAAGCCACTCCATCAACACCGGGAAGCAGCCAAAATGAGGAGACCAAAAAACATGTCATGAATGAAAGAAATGGAGGAAAGCAAATGACTGGACATAAAGTTCAAAATCACATTTATAAGGTTATTCAAAAATCTTCTACAAATCACCGACAAACTTATTGAGAACTCTGAGAAACTTGAGTCCTTCAAAGATCTTAATGAGAATGTCAAAAAAATGGCAAAGGACCAGTCAGAAATTAAGCATGCACTGTCTGAAATAAAGAATAATATACAGAAATCCAACAGCAGACTAGAGGACCCCAAGAATCAAGTCAAAGATCTGAAATATGAGGAAGCAAAAAACACCCTAATAGAAAAACAAAAAGAAAAAAGAGTCCAAAAAATGTGAAGATAGTATAAGGAGCCTCTGGGACAACTTCAAGCGTACCAACATCAGAATTATAGGAGTGCCAGAAGAAGAGAGAGAACAAGATACTGAAACCCTATTTGAAGAAATAATGACTGAAAACTTTCCCTACCTGGTGAAAGAAATGGACTTTCAAGTCCAGGAAGCATACAGAACACCAAACAAAAATAATCCAAAGGGGACCACACCAAGACACATCGTAATTAAAATGCCAAGGGTAAAAGACAGAGAATATTAAAAGCAGCACGAAAAAAACAGTTAGTTACCTACAAGAGAGTACCCATATGACTGTCAGCTGATTTCTCAACAGAAACTGCTAGCCAGAAGGGAGTGGCAGGAAATATTCAAAGTGATGAATAGCAAGAACCTACAACCAAGAGTGCTTTACCCAGCAAAGCTATCATTCAGAATTGAAGGTCAGATAAAGAGCTTCACAGATAAGAAAAAACTAAAGGAGTTCACCACCACCAAACCAGGATTATATGAAATGCTGAAGGGTTTTCTTTAAGAAGAGGAAAAAGAATAAAAAGGTAAAGATAAAAATTATGAACAACAAAGTGATAACAAATACATACCTATCAACAAGTGAATCTAAAAATCAAGTGAATAAAAAAATCGGATGAACAGAATAAACTAGTGAATATAATAGAATTAGGGGTATACAAAAGTAATGGACTAACAATTCTCGGGAGAAAGGAGGAGTGAGGGGTGCAGGAAGAGATTGGACAAAAATCTTATACCTATGGATGAGGACAGTGGCAAGGGATAAGGGTATGGGGGGAGGGGAATCAGGTGCAGGGGAACTGAGGGAGGGAAAAAAGTAACATCTGTAATAAACTGAACAATAAAGATTTATTTAAAAAATAAAATCTGTATTTCAATATATATATCTTAATGGGATAAAAAAATTTTTTTATATTAAATCTTTATTATTCAGATTATTACATTTGTTTCTCTTTTTTTCCCTCCATAGCACCCCTCCACCCAGCTCCCACCCTTCCCTCTGCCCTTAGCTCCCTCCCATTGATCTCATCCATAGGTGTATGATTTTTTTTCCAGTCTCTCCCTGTACACCCTTCACCTCTTTCCCCCTAAGAATTAACAGTCCACTCCCTTTCTGTGCTCCTGATTCTATTATATTCACCAGTTTATTCTGTTGATCAAATTTTTAATTCACTTAATTTTTAGATTCACTTGTTGATAGATATATATTCATAATTTTTTGGCTTTTACCTCTTTCTTCTTTCTCTTCTAGAAGAGTACCGTTCAGCATTTCATATAACACTGGTTTGGAGTTGATGAACTCCTTTAGCTTTTTCTTATCTGTGAAGCTCTTTATCTGCCCTTCAATTCTGAATGTTAGCCTTGCTGGATAGATTATTCTTGGTTGTAGGTTCTTGCTATTCATCACATTGAATATTTCTTGCCACTCCCGTCTCGCCTGCATGGTTTCTGTTAAAAGATCAGCTGAGAGTCGTATGGGTGCTCCCTTGTAGGTAATAAACTGTTTTTCTCTTGCTGCTTTTAATATTCTTTGTCTTTTGCTCTTGGCATTTTAATTATGATGTGTCTTGGTGTGTTCCTCTTTGGATTCCTTTTATGTGGGGTTCTGTGTGCTTCCTGGACTTGTAAGTCCATTTCTTTTACCAGATGTGGGAAGTTTTCAGTCATTATTTCTTTAAATAGATTTCCAGTATCTTGCTCTCTCTCTTCCTCTGGCACCCCCACAATTCTGATGTTGGTACGCTTGAAGCTGTCCCAGAGTCTCCTTACATTAT
>PVJN01058035.1:0-12279 GCA_004026805.1 Lasiurus borealis | reverse complement strand
TTTCATTTGGTGCCGTCAGTAGAAGTCCCCTTCCTTTTCTTTTTGCCCTCCTTGACGATAATGGTAATCTGAAGTTGAAGGTGAAATAACCAATATAAAGTATATTTCCTGGTCTTGCTCCAAGGACATAAGCAAGGTCTTCATCACTGTTCATACATATAAATGGTGGTAAAATAAAATAATAAACTCCAAGATTTTTTACTTGAAATGTAAATAAGTTATTTCTTTACTGGATCTGGAACTCGTAGTGCACATTTCACGGTAAGCTATTGAATATAAGGTAATCAGAGTTCTCCACCGAGTCTGGAAAAGTACATCTCGTGTCCAACTGCACCAGGTTTACAATTACATTAACATGTTTCCCTTTACATTTGCTTTCGTTCTTGCTAGAAGCCCAGTGCAGCTCAGAGCAGATGTCAATAAATGTACATTTCGTACTTGATTTTGAGACCGCTGTCTTATCTTTTAACCCCAGCTGCTCAAGGAGAAGAGGGGACTCTGGAAAGTGATCACAAGGTGGCATGAGCCACTGCCGCCTCTAAGTGACAGGGCTGGGAAATTAGACACACACTCCACCGTCAAGTTTGCTCTCGTGGATCATATTTTCCACTCACAGCGAAAAGCAGAGATTCCTGGAGTTGTGAGCATGTTCTGGACTCCTGAACAAAGCTAAACACATGTCCCGATGTTTCGTGTGTGTTTTTTTTTCCTTTCTTTCCAATACTGGGAAGTATATACAATGGCTTAGCCCATGGTCTGGTAAGCTGGCCAAGTGGTCCTTCAGCAACCCCCACAGCCTGCTGCCTTCTCCAGCTGGGCTGGCTGGCCTCACGCAGAAATTATGGACTTGGTCTTTTTTCTTTTCTTCTTTTTCTTCCTTTCTTCTCCCCACCTCCCTCCAAACTCTTCTAAAGACATCCACCTTTTCCAGACACAGATTTCTATTGTGTGTGACAGCCCCCGTTCCCTTGAGTAAGACAACTGGTTCAAATAAATAGGCCTTTGTTTTTGGAAAAGAGGTTTGGGTTAAAAAATAAATCAGAGGCTAGTGGATGTTTCCAAAGGGATCTCTTCCCATGGACAGTCAGTGAAGAGGAGTGTGGGGTTGAGTAAGATGGACCGACTGCCCCTCTCCTAACCCTCCTGTCAAGAAAGAGGCCATGGGGATTGGGAGAAGAAGGCGTTATTTACAATGAGGACAGAAAGCTTTCCTTGATCCCCTGGCTGGCCCAGTGCAGCTCCTTTTGGTCGCCTCTGGCCTGGACTGGATTTGTACTCTTGGATCAGTATCTGCCCAACTCCCAGGGGTTCGGTTCATAATCAATTAGAAATTTCTCTGGCGGAGCACCTCTTCCCCCTGACCTCTGAGAAAGTGAGCACATGCAGGGTTGGGCCCGGTGGCCTTATGATTGATTGCTCCTCGACTCACTTCCAGACTATGCTTTCCCAGGGAGCAACTCTCACTGACTGCTTGGGGGTGGGGCATTAAATGACCTTCCCAAAGGGTCAGTGTTAACTATCTGCAGCCCAGACGCCTGGCCATACTGCTTTAGGAGCCAGTGTGAGCTGCTTCAACCTGTCCATCAATTCCCCTTCCAACTCATCAAGAGGGGTGCTGGGAGAGTGAGCTGGCTGGGCTCCCGCTCCATGACCTTCCCTTTCTGTTCTTCACTGAGGACCTGAGTAACTGGACTCCAGCAGGTTGCAGCTGGCACCTGACTTCTTTCTTCACTGATCAAACATTTATTGAGTATCTACTTACTCTATGCCAAGCCATGTGTATAGGTGGACTGCTCTGTATGAGTATATAAAATATACCATACCTAGTGGCAGTACCACTTGAGGTGGTAGTCAGAGGGGGCTTCTTGGAGGAGGTTACATTTAATCTAAGGACTAAATGCTAGCTAGGAGCTTAAGCTGTGGCTGTCAGGAGCAAGGAGCACAAGCAGAAACAGCTTGGAGGCTGGGTGGGAATGGCAAATACCTCACTTTCAGAAAAGGAAACACTGTTGAGCTCATGGCACCGAATTTCTAAGCATCTTGCTTCCAAAGACAGGTATGCTGCATAACTTTGGTCCATTTCCCTGGACCTCATTTTCCTTATCTATAAATGAAGGAGTTGGCTGTACAGTAAAACAAATATAATGTTAGAGGTAGAAAAGAGTGTAGGGGAATAAATGGTGATGGGAAAAAATATAAAAATAATAAAAACTAATATAGTTATATGTCAATTATATATCTCAATAGCTTTTTTCTTTCTTTTTTTTTTTAAGTGAAGGAGTCAGTCTAGCTTAGACTCTAACCCAACTCTAAAGTCCTTACCATGATTTTCAGTGAGACTAAGAGCACAGTTCCCAGGATGCCTTCACTTTACCAAACTGCTGATGACTCACCGGGTGTTTCCTCCCCCCGTGGAGACTGTACACTGGATGAACAAAACGTTCATTTCAGAAAACCCTGGGGTTTTGGTCTCATACTGGCTGGTCACCCAGTTCCTGGGCGTGAACTGTATAGGGATGGACAGCACATGGCAGGGAGGAAGGGCACAGGCAGAAAGATACCAGGGCCAATCAGGCTGCTTCTGCTCCAACCAAGGGAGTGCTCCAGGAAGAAAGCCCTCTGTAGTTTGGAGAGCTCTAGCAGATAAGGTGATAGAGCAAAATGTCAGTGAGAGCCAAAACCGGTTTGGCTCAGTGGATAGAGCGTCAGCCTGCGGACTGAAAGGTCCCAGGTTCGATTCTGGTCAAGGACACGTACCTTGGTTGTGGGCACACCCCCAGTAGGAGGTGTGCAGGAGGCAGCTGATCGATGTTTCTCCCTCATCAATGTTTCTAACTCTCTCTCTCTCCCTTTCTCTCTGTAAAAAATCAATAAAATAAAATAAAAAATGTCAGTGAGAGATCAGGACAGGAACAGAGTCTTGAAAGATTGAGAAAATTTAGATAAGCCAAGTTGGAGGCAGTGCAGGGATAGGTGGTTTCCAGCACAATGATTAGCCAGAGCCAAGGAATGGAGGTGGGACTGAACACTGGAAGGCTTTTAGTTACATGTAGCTGGGGTGCCAGCAGACAACAGGAAGGACTGGAACAGGAACTGCAAAACCATTGAATCCAGGCCATCACTCTCTCTGGTTTTGATTCTCTTATTTCCTCCCACTCAGTAGTTTTTCTCTCTTCAGTCTCTAACTCAGTCTCGCTCTACTTCTCAGATTGGCTCTCTGACTGTTTCTCCCTCCTCTTTCTAGGCCTCTCTCTGGTCAACCTATTTATCAGTCTCTTCTTTTTGCAGGCACCCTTAGTTTCTCTTTGCAGATCAGCTATGTCTGCTCGTCTAGATTCATAGAAGAGGTGGCCATTTCCTTAAGTCAAAGAGTCCTGTCCTAAGCCCAGGTTCCTTGGAAAGAGAATCTGATGGGCTCAGTTTGAAATGAGACTCCACCTCTGGTCTAACCAGCTGTGGTTATAGTCGAGGTGGGATGAGAGGATGCTTAGGGGCAGTCCTATTAATCATGGTTGCTGTGGAGATGGGAAAATTCTCAGAGAAAGGGAATTCTAATGAATTGGAGAGACACTGCAAAAGGTGAATACTTCAAGTGACAGTGAACAGATCATCTGGGCTTAATGGAAGTTTAGGGTTTTTTTATTTCCAAACACCAAGAGATTTTAAATACATCAAATGAGATCTGTGTGGTACCTGTTCTTTGAAATCTGATATCTTGCTTCATGACTTAGAACTTGATCAGTTTTTGTAATTTCTATGTGCGATTGAAAAATAAAAAAAGTGTATTCCCTAATCATCGAATGCAAGTTTCTACATAAGACCATTAACTCAAACTTGTTAATTGTTCTGTTCAGTAAATAAGGAGTGTGTTGAAACTAGTGTGTCCACTAGATGATGCACTTGTCCATTTCCCTCTGTGATCCTCAATTCGACTTTATATATTTGGAGGTTATTTTAATGATTGCCTATTATGTATTGAATTTTTATGCCTTCTTGTGAGTTGAAACTCTTATTGTTATATGTATAACTATGTTATTTGTTCCAATAAAGGCTTTTTGTTGTAAAGCTTATTTTGTATAATAATAATATATCTCCAAATTTTCTTTTGGTTAGTATTTGCTCAGTATATCTTTTAAAATATTTTTGCTTTTAATCTTATGTATCCTTTTTTGTAGTTGTTAGTTTATTTTGTTCATAAAATTCCATATATAAATGAGATCATATGGTATTTGTCTTTCTCTGACTGGCTTATTTCACTTAGCATAGTACCCTCCTGATCCATCCATGCAATTGCAAAGGATAATATTTCCTCCCTCCCCCCCCCCTTTTTTTATGATGAGATCATTTTCCATTGTGTAAATATACCATAGCTGTTTTGTCCACTTATCTACTGATGGGCAGTTGGGTTACTTCAAAATCTCAGCTATTGTAAATAACACTACAGTGAACATATGAGTGCATGTATTCTTTTGTATTAGTGTTGTGGGTTTCTTTGAATATATTCCCAGAAGTGGAATCACTGGGCTTAGTGTCTTTTTAAAATGTGTTTCTTGTAAACAGCATAGAGCTGAGTTTTAGATTATCTAATCTAATAATCTGTCTTTTAACTAGGGAGTCTAGTAAATATATAGTAATTAGTTGTGTTTGTACTTGTTTTTATCATCTTACCTGTTGATTTTTTAAAATTATCTTTTCTCTTTTACTGTTAACATTATAATTGAGAAATGTTTTTCTTATTCAGTTTTCCCCTTATATTGATTCGAGAGGCTCGGTGCATGAAATTCATGCACAGAGAGTGGGGTGTCCCTCAGCCCAGCCTGCACCCTCTACAATCTGGGACCCGATTGGGCAGTCAGACATCCTCTCACAATACAGGACTGTTGGCCCCCAACTGCTTGCTTGCCTGCCTTCCTGATTGTCCCCAACTGCTTCTGCCTGTCAGCATGATCACCCCCTATCCACTCCCCTGCCAGCCTGATTGCCCCTAACTGTCCTCCCCTTCAGGTCTGGTCACCCCTAACTGCCTTCCCTTACAGGCCTGGTCCCTTTGCAACTGCTCTCCCCTGCAGGCCTGGGTCTCCCCCAACTGCCCTTCCCTGCAGGCTTGATCACCCCCAACTGCCCTCCATTGCAGGCCTGGTCCCTTCCAACTGTGCTCCCCTGCTGGCCTGATCCCTCCCAACTGCCCTCTCCTGCTGGCCATCTTGTGGTGGCCATTTTGTGTTCACATGGGGGCAGCCATCTTTGACAACATGGGGGCAGCCATCTTGTGTGTTGGAGTGCTGGTCAGTTTGCATATCACTCTTTTATTAGATAGGCTAGAAGCCTGGTGCACAGGTGGGGGACAGCTGGTTTGCCCTGAAGGGTGTCCCAGATTAGGGTGGGGATTCCCTTGGGGCATGGGGTGGCCTGGAGGAGGGGCCTGTGGTGGTTTGCAGGCTGACCACACCCCCTGGCAACCCAAGCAGAGGCCCTGGTATCTGGGATTTATTTATCATCTATAATTGAAACTGTAGCCTGGGGCAGCCAGGGTGTGCAGGAAGCTTGGTTTCCTCCATTGCTGGGGAAACCCAAGCCTCCTGTTAGTTCTGTGGCCATAGCCATCTTGGTTGGGTAATTTACATATTCACTCCTGATTGGATGGTAGGCGTGGCTTGTGGGTGTGGCTGAGGCACGATCAATTTGCATATTGCTCTTTTATTAGATAGGATGGGAGTTTTGCATTTTTTCTGTTCTTTTAGTGTTTTCTCTGGAATTATTTTTATAAACTGATTTTATTCTTTTTAAAATATATATATTTCATTTATTTTTTACAGAGAGGAAGGGAGAGGGATAGAAACATCGATGAGAGAGAGACATCGGTCAGCTGCCTCCTGCATGCCCCCCACTGGGGATGTGCCCTCAACCAAGTTATATGTCCTTGAAGGGAATCGAAACTGGGACCCCTCAGTCCGCAGGCTGACACTCTATCCACTGAGCCAAACCAGTTTCGGCTGATTTTATTCTTTTTTTATATTAAGGATTTTTTCTTTTCTTTTTAAAAAAAATCTTTATTGTTTAGATTATTATAGTTGTTTCTCTTTTCACCACCCCATAGCTCCCCTCCACCTGGTTCCCACCCCACCCCATGCACTTACCCCTTACCCCCACTGCCCTCATCCATAGGTGTATGATTTTTTTCCAGTCTCTTCCCACACCCTCCATAACCCTTTTTCCTCGAGGATTGTCAGTTCCCTCCCTTTCTATGCCCCTGATTCTATTATATTCACCAATTTATTCTGTTAATTATATTTTTTATTCACTTGATTTTTATATTCACTTGTTGATAGATATGTATTTGTTGTTCATAATTTTTATCTTTACCTTTTTCTTCTTCTTCCTCTTCTTTCTTTCTTTGTTATTTTTATTTATTTTTTAATTGTTTAAAGTATTACAAATAGTAGTACACATGTTACCTTTTTTTTTCCCCCATTGATCTCCCCCTGGCCTACCCTACCCTCCAGTACATGCCCTCACCTGCCCCTGTACCCCCTAGTGTGTTGTATCCATTGGTTATCTTTATATACATGCATAAAAGTCCTTCGGTTGATCTCTTACAGCCCCTGAACCCCCCAACCTCTCCTGCCTTCCCACTGTAGTATGACAGTCATTTCAATGCTTCTTTGCCTCTGTGTCTGTTTTCTTTTTACCCCTGATTCTTTTCTTTAAAAACTCTTCTTCCTCTTCTTAAAGAGTACCTTTCAGCATTCCATATAATACTGGTTTGGTGGTGATGAACTCCTTTAGCTTTTTCTAATCTGTGAAGCTCTTTATCTGACCTTCAATTCTGAATGATAGCTTTGCTGGACAGGGTAATCTTGGCTGTAGGTTCTTGCTATTTATCACTTTGAATATTTCTTGCCACTCTCATCTGGCCTGCAAAGTTTCTGTTGAGAAATCAGCTGACAATTGTATGGGTGCTCCCTTGTAGGTAACTCACTGTGTTTTTCTCTTGCTGCTTTTAATATTCTTTGTCTTTTGCTCTTGGCATTTTAATGATAATGTGTCTTGGTGTGGTCTTCTTTGGTTTCCCTTTGTTTGAGGTTCTTTGTGCTTCCTGGACTTGTAAGTCTATTTCTTTCACCAGGTAGGGGAAGTTTTCAGTCGTTATTTCTTCAAGTAGGTTTTCAGTATCTTGCTCTCTCTCTTCTTCTGGCACCCCCATAATTCTGATATTGGTACGCTTGAAGTTGTCCCAGAGGCTCCTTACACTATCTTCATATTTTTGGATTCTTTTTGCTTTTTGATTTTCTGGTTGGGTGTTTTTTGCTTCTTTATATTTCAAATCTTTGGCTTAATTCTTGTGATCCTCTAGTCTGCTGTTGGATCTCTGTATATTATTTTTTATTTCAGTCAGTGTATGTATAATTTCTACTTGGTCCTTTTTCATATCCTCTAGGGTCTCACTAAATTTATCGATGGTTTCTAAAAAATTCTTATAACTGTGGTTTTGAACTCTATATCGAGTAGTTTGATTTCCTCCAATTCTTTCATTTGTGACCTGTTTCTTTGTCTCTACATTTTGGCTGCTTCCCTAAGTTGATAAAGTGGCTTTGTGTACTCGGTGTCCTATACGGCCAAGATTGGCAACTGTGGCTCACGAACCACATGCAGTTCTTTTGTCCCTTGAGTGTGGCTCTTCCACAAAATACCACGGCCTGAGCAAGTCTATTTTGAAGAAGTGGCATTAGAAGAAGTTTAAGTTTAAAAAAATTTCACTCTCAAAAGAACTTTCAATCATTGTACTGTTGACATTTGGCTCTGTTGACTAATGAGTTTGCCGACCACTGCTATAGGGCCCAGTGGTTCAGCCTCCCCAGTTACCAGAGGTGGATACTCTCAGTGCATCCTTTTATGGACTGTGTGCTGTCTTGTTGTAGTTAAGCCTTGATTGTTGTTGGCATCACTGAGGGGAATTGACCACAGGCTAATTGGCTGTGAGGATCACCTGTGTCTACGATGGGAGAACTTCTGTGCTGGAGACACTTTTATGAGGCAAGACTTGCTTCAGTGAGGCTTTGGGGCTCACTGAGTCTGCCCCCTGAGAGTGTCCCTTATGCATCTGAGGAGTTGTGATCTGAATGGTCCTATTCTGACCCCTGGGTACATTGGCTCTTGGATCTCCAAGGTGGTGCTAATTTAGCCTCTGCCTGAGGCCACCCAACAAGAACTGCAGAGAGATCTGCAGATTTCTCTTCTTTGTTATGGTTTTGGAGGTGCCCAGATGAGGCCCAGCTGTGAAGCAATGCAAATTGCTGTTGTGCCTAAGGCCTTCTTTTGGATGTTCTGGGTCTCTCTGACTCAGCTATAGTTTGTTAGGTAATTTTAGATTTCAAAGGACCAGACCATTCATATG
The DNA here is from genome assembly GCA_004026805.1 of Lasiurus borealis. Lineage (NCBI taxonomy): Eukaryota > Metazoa > Chordata > Mammalia > Chiroptera > Vespertilionidae > Lasiurus > Lasiurus borealis. The sequence goes on along the minus strand of PVJN01058035.1, from coordinate 3,884 downwards.
CAAAAGTTGCTGTGTACAGTTTGGATGGGGTGGAGTCTCAGAGCAGAGCAAACAGCAATGACTTCCCATCAGCGCTGCCCTAAGAGGCCCCTGGATCTCAGTGCCCCTGGGTAATCGCTGCAAGCACCTTTGAGAGAAAGCTGCCCTCGAGTTCTGCCCGCTGCCAGACAGTCCAGTTTCTGCCCGTATGAGTCTGGGTCCCCAGAGTCTCACCTGGAACACTGGGGAGCACTGGGGAGCTTGTGTTTCCCTCCTTCTTAAAAAAGACAGCCACATACTCAGTTGCCAGCCCTCTCCACGTGTGCGCGTCCATACCTTTGCACTTTACTTCTGCAGCTCCTCTGAGTCTTAGTGTGCTTTTCTCTTCCCTTCTAGTTGTAGAATTTCCACTTACCCAGCCTTCCTCTGGTTCTGGATGATGTCTGTTTTGTCTTTTAAAGTGGTTGTGTGAGGCACCAAGTTCAGGTTTTACCTATGCCGCCATCTTGGTTTCTCGGATCTATAAACTGATTTTAACAAAATCAAAGTTAAATACGTAGTATCTGTAGCTCTGGCTAGTGTGGCTCAGGTGTCATCCCATGCATCAAAAGGTTGCTGCTTCCATATCTGATCAGGGCACATGCCCAGGTTTCAGGCTTGATCCCCAATAGGGGACACAGGGTGGCAGCCAACCCATGTTGCTCTCTTGACTCTTCCTCCCTCTCTAAAAATCAATAAATTATTTTAAAGAACTGTATCTTTATCCCTTAGACAATATTTTAGTTATTTTTTTCTCCTCAAAACAAACATTTTCATGTTATCATGTTTGTTTAGATTTATTTATATGTTTCTCACCTCAGACCTTACTTTTAAGGTTATTTTTTCTTCTTCCTGAAAAATATTTTTTAGATATTATTTTAGTGAAGGTCTGTTGTTGGTAGAACTATCATGTTTTTAAAATTGGAATATAATTCATATACCATAAAATATACCATTTTAAATTGTACAATTTAAAAACCCAGTATTTTAACTGAGTTTTAAAAACCATTATCAGATCTTTAACTCTAACCCTATTCATAGCCCTAACCCTAGCCCTAGCCCTAGACCTAACCCTAACCCTAAGAAACAAACAAACAAACAAACAAGAAAACTCTATGAGTTACTCCCTAACCCTCCTCCCCCATTCTTCTGGCAACCACTTTGTCTTTATGTATTAGCCTATTCTGGACAGTTCACATAAATGAGTTCATACAATATATGGTCTTTTATGTTTGACTTCTGTCATTTAGCATGTTTCCAAGGTTCATTCATAATGTAGTATGTATCAATATTTCATTTCCTTTTATGGTTGAATAATAACCCATTGTATGGACATATCAAATTTTATCTATTAAGCAATTGAATATTTGAGCTGTGTCCACTTTTTTCCTATTTTGAAGAATGCTGGTATGAATATTTATGTACATGTTTTTGTATGAACATATATTTTCAATTATCTTACGTATATATCCAGGAGTGTAATTGCTAGGTCATTTAGTATCTCTATGTTTAAGTTTTGAGTAACCACCAAATTATTTTCCACAGCCTTCCTTTCTTTCTTTCTTTCTTTCTTTCTTTCTTTCTTTCTTTCTTTCTTTCTTTCTTCTTTCTTTTAGAAAGAGGAAGAGGTGGGAGGCAAAGAAACACTGATTGGTTACTTCCAACCAGGGATCAAACCTGCAACCTACGTGTGCCAAGACCAGGAATCAAACCTTCGACTTTTTGGTTTATGGGACTATGCTTCAACTAACTGAGCCACCCAGCCAGGCTGTACTACTCTGTCATTACTGTTGCTTTGTAATTAGTTTTAAAACCAGGAAGTGTGAGTCCTCCAAGTTTGTTCTATAAGTTTTTATTATTTGAAAATGTCTTTATTTTGTCCTAATGCTTAAGATAGTTTTGCCATTACACAAATACTAATTCAATTTATCCACATAATTTTAGCAATTATATTTTTCATCTTCAAAAAGTTTTGCAAATGAATAACAACAAAAAGCATATGGCCATATTTGATAACCTCCAATTATTTGCTTATTTTATTTTATTTCATTACTAGAGGCCTGGTGCATGACATTCTTGCACTGGGGGCGGCGGGGGAGGAGGGTCCTCAGCCCGACCTGTGCCCTCTCACAGTCCCGAGGGACCCCTTGGGGGATGTCTACCTGCTAGTTTAGGCCTGATCCAGGGATTGGGCCTAAGCTGGCAGTCACACATCTCTCTCAAAGTCGGGGACCCCTTTCTCCTTACTGCCTGCCTGCAGCGGAGGCAGGAGAAGCTCCTGCCACTGCCACTGTGCTTGCTAGCCATGAGCCTGGCTTCGGGCTGAACAGCAATCCCCTCTTGCATTGAGTGTTTGCCCCCCGTGGTCAGTGTGCATCATAGTGACTGGTCATTCTGCCATTTGGTTGATTTGCATATTATACAGGATTTTAAAAAATATATTTTTATTGATTTCAAAGAGTAAGGGAGAGGGAAAGAGAGAGACAGAAACACCAATGAAGAGAGAGAATAATTGATTGGCTGCCTCCTCCGCACACTCCCCGCAGGGGATCCAGCCTGCAACCCAGGCATGTGCTGGAAATCAAACCTCAACCTTCTGGTTCATGGATCAACACTCAACCACTGAGTCATGCCAGCTGGGCAGGGTATTTTTGCTTTTGAGAGAGAAAAAAAGAGAAAGAGAGAGAGAGAGAGATCAACTAAGGACAAGGAGTGAATTGGCAACCTAGGTACATAACCTTGATTGAGACACTTTGGTGCACGGGCAATGCTCTAAACACTGAACACACCAGCCAGGCTAAGCTCCAAAACTTTTCAGCTTTTATCTTGATCTGTTTTGAGTAGGAATCTTTATAATGAAGTACATATTATATCTTTTACAAAACAAAAGTAACATAATTCAATCTTTTTTCCATGTATTAGGAACACCAGTTACGGTGGTATAATTAAATGACAAACAGAGCTGATATGATAGATAAGAAATGTGACCAATACCAAAGGACTTCAGATTAGATATTCTTCTTGTTGAGTTCTTTTATCCATTTTTCTGTTTCCTCCTTTTTTTGTCAGGCTTTTAAAGAACTCTTTGGCTGTAGTTAATACGCCTGGTTCTAATACCGCTCTCATTTCTAACTTACTCATTTGTAGGGTGGGGATCTATATGACCAAAACAATAATAAAAATGAATATATAGACCCAGAGTGAGATTCTGAAGACCTAGGTATGAGCAAAGTACATGAACTTTTTCATGCAAACTTTGTAATATCCATTTTGATGATTCAAACCTTTTCTCCTCATTTCCTTCATATTGACTAATTTACCAATGTTTACTACTTTACACACATAGCACAGTGGGTTCTTGTATATGAATAAATATCAATTGCAAGTAGTAAATTATTACAATTGTTACGAAGTAAATATCACTTTTATTATTTAATATTAGAGGCCCAGTGCATGAATTCGTGCATGGGTGGGATTGGGCCAGCCTGACCCCAATGGCAGATCGGGGCCAGACCTGTTGGGAGGAGGAGATGGTGGGAGGTTAGCCAACTGGCCTACCCTGATCAGGGCCCAATTAGAGCCAGGCCAGCTGGGAGGAGAGGCTGTGGGCAACTGGTCAGTAGACCCCAACCATGGTTGGGAGGGGAGAGCCAATTGGGGACTGGGCAGGCCATGGGGAGAGGCTCTGGGTGGTGGGTTGGCAGCCCTGCCCCGGAATGGGGTAGAGGGGGCCAATTGGGGGTTGGCAGCTAGGGGGAGGGGTTGCAGGAGGTTGGCTGGCTGGCCCCACCCCCTATTGGGGTAAGAGGAGGCAATCAGGGGTGGGGCTGTCCAGGGGTAGTGGCTATGGGCAAATGGGGGGGGCC
>PVJN01058034.1:0-12279 GCA_004026805.1 Lasiurus borealis | reverse complement strand
ATGCCAGTGATTGTTGGGGTGATGCAGATTGAGAGCTAAATATATAGATAGTTTAGTTTTAGTGGATAAAAAAAGAGACAAAAGAGATTCATTACATGCTATAATAGAGGTGAGTAAACACTCTTGAAAAACTTAGAAGGGTACTGACTTGGTTTGCTAAGGTTCCCATAACAGAAAACCAAGGACTGTGTGGTTTAAATAACAAATTTCTAACAGTTCTGGAAGTTAGAATTCTGAGATTAAGGTGTTGGTCTAGTTCTTGATGAGGCCAGCGAGGGAATGTTGTATTTGAGGCCTCACTACTTGGCTTGTGATAGTTGTCTTCTCCCTGTATCTTCACGTGGTCTTCCCTTTTGTGTGTCTTGTAAGCTCTCTGTGTCCAGATTTCCTCTTCTTAGAAGAATATCAGTCATGTTAGATTAGTGTTCACCAAAAACATCTCATTTTAACTTAATTACCTCTGTAAAGATCCTGTCTCAAAATACAGCCAAATTCTGAGGTTAGGACTTCCACATAAGAATGTTTAGGGGTATGCAATTCAGCCTATAAATCATTTTAAAGATTAAAGAAGAAAAGAATTGGGGGAGGCTTTTTGGTAGAGGGAACATGTGAGTTGAGTTTTGAAACATAAGTGTTAGCCAGGGGAGGAAGAATTTTAAACAAAGGAGTGGACATTTAAAAGTAGTGATGGGATCACATCGAAATTTTTATGTAAATAGATGTTGCTTAAAGTTAGTTCAGCAACTTTACCATTGAGACAATTGATATACTGTATAAAGTCTTTCATTTGTCACAGTAAAAAACATTATTTTGTTTATTGAAAATAAATTATAGTAGTAGGGGTTTATGACTTAATATTTTGTATTTTGTCTGTTTTTAAATAAGAGAGCAGTGATAATACATATCAAGTTCAAATATTGATTTTGGTCCCTTATTAGAAATCATTTTGTTGGCGTAAAATGTTGTTATTCTTTCTACCTTCTTATATAGAGATTGTTTATGGAAGTTTTTCTTCCCACCTGATTATCAAGTTCTGAAAGTTTCTGAAATTGCACAGCCAGGGAGACCAAGACAGATCCTTGCCTTTGAACTGCGAATGAATATTATTGCAGATGCTACAATCGACTTGCTGTTTACCAAAAATAGGGTAATTATTGAAATAATGTAGAGGAAATAGTGCTCAAAATTTGATATTATTTTCCAGAGCAATTTTTGGTGACTAGTCCTGTACTGAGATTCATTTCTATGAGCTTCCTGCCACTGTGTCCACAATAATTGTATATATGCTACTTTCATTAAGTGCCAAATAGTGGACAGAAGTTTATCAACAAACCTTTATGCTATAGTCTGGTTCATTTTCTCCTTTATATCAGCCCAAATTGTTGTTGTTTTTAAAAATATATTTTATTAATTTTTTACAGAGAGGAAGGGAGAGGGATAGAGAGCTAGAAACATCGATCAGCTGCCTCTTGCACAAACCCTACTGGAGATGCGCCCACAACCAAGGCACATGCCTCTAATGTGAAGTGAACCTGGGACCCCTCAATCCACAGGCCGATGCTCTATTCACTGAGCCAAACTGGTCAGGACCAGCACAGATTATTTTATTGTATTTTTTTTTTTTTGTTAATCCACACCTGAGGATATTTTTCCCAGTGATTTTTAGAGAGAGTGATTTTTAGAGAATGGAAGAGAAGGAGAGAGGAAGATAGACAGAGAGAAAGGTAGAGGGGAGAGAGAGAGAGAGGCGAGAGATGCAAGAGATACATCAATTGGTTATCACACTCTCCTGACTGCGGTCAGGGATCCAACCTGCAATCTAGGTATGTGCACTTGATCAGAATCGAACCTGGTACCCTGTGGTACCTGGGCCAACACTAACCACAGACCCACACTTCGCAGGATGTGTTCTCAGGGCATTTTGAATACCTATTTAATATCATTGCTGATTATGTTTTTGTCTCTGATAATAACTAAAAGATAAAGATGGGACTGTAATTATAATGAATACTAGAGGCCCAGTGCATGAAATCGTGCACAGGTGGGGCCCAGCTGGCCTGCCCTGATGGGGGGCTGATCGGGGCTGGGCCAATCAGGGCGGGAAGGGGGTAGTGATTAGGACCCATATCAAACTCATTGGCTGTCATAGTTTGCATCAGAGCCACTGGTCTTTCTGGTCATTCTGCCATTCTGGTTGCTGGGCTTTTATATATATAGATTTTATGTGACTTACTTTTTTTTTTTTTTTTTTTTGGTTAGGAAACGAATGCTGTGCATGTCAATGTTGGTGCTGGCTCCTATTTGGAGATCAATATTCCCATGACAGTTGAGGAAAATGGTAAGCTGCAGCAAGTCCTTCTCTGTTCCAAATGATTAATAGGAAAATAATATATAAATAATAGTTTGTTAATCCACTTCAATTAACATTAATTAATGGAGTTTTCTTTTTCAGCTTTTTATTATATTTTGATGTATCTGTAGCTATCAATAATAGATAGTACATAATTAAATCATTTGTGCAACTAGAGAAAGAAAAAATTCTTTAAATCAAGTTAAGTCTTATAATTTCATGCTTTCATTATTTATCTATCTATCTATCTATCTATCTATCTATCTATCTACCAATCTATCTATGTAAAAGGCTAAGTGACCGACCATCCATCCGATTGATCCATGGCTGGCTGGTACATATGACGTGCACTGGTAATCCTATATAATAAAAGCCCAATATGCTAAGTATCAGCTGTTCAATCAATCAAAGCATAATATGCTAATGATATGCTAAGACTGCTCAACTGCTTCCTGTAATGGGCACTGACAACTAGGGGGCAGACACTCTAACTGGTAGGTTAGCTTGCTCCTAGGTCCCGGCCATTGGGACTGAGTGAGATGGGCTGGACACGCGCTGAAGCCCTCCTGCAGTCCCTCCCTGACTGGCCAACTTCTCACATCCTTCTCTGGCCCTGATTGTGCACCAAAGGGGTCCCTCAGCCTTGCCTGCACCCTCTCACAATCTAGGACCCCTCGAGGGATATCAGAGAGCTGGTTTTGGCCTGATCCTACAGGCCATTTGAAGGACCTCACTAGTTTAAAAATAAACACTGACTTGAGCATGCATGATACATATAAAGCTCGATATGTCATTGTTGATGGTGAATTTGGTGGTTTTTGTTGTTTTTATATCATGTATTTGTTATAGCATGTTGTTATTGTTTATTAATCAACTTATATATTATTTTATATACATTTTACTAATTTTCTTTAATCTCTGACACTTCTATTATAGAGAAAGGGCAAATTGCAAATATTAAAATATTTCTTCTAATTAATTTTATTTCATTGTGTATGAATCTGTGTACTGGGCCACTAGTTCTTTATATTTTTCTTTTGTAAGTGAGCATTCTTTGCTTCACAAAATTTTCCTGTTTCTTCATGAGAGCAGGTGCTGTGACTTTGTTTTCACTGTGTAAACCTGACCTGAGGCCAAATCCAGTACGTAGTTTGTGGTTCATGGCCAGTAATTGACTGAATGGCTAATAATAGTAGATTTTTGTCACAGAGTAAACTGGGTACTTTGAACAGCAAAACTTTAAGAAAGGAGAATGTTTCATATTTCAAATATTAAATAAGGCCCTGATAGCTATTATTTCATCTGATCTGAAATAATCTAGTTCATTATGCATTTAAAATTTGGCTCTGATACAAGTTAATCAATAACATGACTACTTTGTCTTAAATTGACCAAAATATTGTATAGTTATCTTCATTTCTTCTGCCTCTCATTCTCTTATTACATTTATTGTTGAGAGTAATTAAAATTAAATTTTGCTCTATTAATTTACTTTCTTGAGAATGCAGAGAATAGCAACTTTCCCATATTTTTAAATAACTAACCAGCAATGTTATGATTGCTAAGTAGAGAGTAATTTTTATATCATTTTTGACTATCTGTGCTTGTTCCTGCCACTCAGTGGATTAATTGGGTCCATAAAGTGGGAGGAGTTGGGGTTGCCTGCTGAGATAATTAACTGAAAAAGTGACTGAGACTGCAGAATATGTCTTTTCCTTGTAACCTCTGTGCTGTTTTAGTGAAGAACAAAAGCTTATTTCAGTTCTAAAAGAATAATTCTGTGGTTTCTTGAAGCAGGTCTCTAGGACAGGTAGATTCAGTGTAGTCAATAGGAAAGAAGCATCTTGTAGGACAGCCTTAATTACTGATCTGTACCAGGGAAAAGGCAGTTGAGGGTTCCACAAAATTAATAAGGGTTCATTTGAGGGAGTGCTGCTACCATTTTAAACTGATGATACACATAGGAAGTAGGATTTATACAAATAATTTGTACACAATTATTGATGCACTAGGTGAGGGGCCACTGAGGGCTGTGGGGTCTGGAGCATACAAATTAGGAATTCATGGGAATTAGGAATTCATGGGAATTAGGAATTCATGGGAAGTGCTCCAGCACACAGGCTGTGGAACTCAGAATGAGGGAAGGGTCTAAGGAAAGGCTGGTCGGGGTCCTTGGTCAAGGTGAAGTGGCTTTTAAGGTGACTGTCTGAGGGGAAAATAGGCTTAGGTCTGAGACAAGAACAAAATAGAACTCAAATACATGTTCAACTTTTTTCAGAGATTCAGGTATTTGGAAAAAAACAAAAAAGCCCAGAGAAGGATGCATGTTGAAGTACTATATAATAATGATCTCAGAGTTCCTGCTTCTGGAAAGGCAGCCCATCCAGAAAAGAAGTGAAATATTCTGAGCTGCTACTTTTGTTCAGAATAGGCTGCATTGTTTGGTGTAACTGTCACTGTATAAGAAGAGATGTTGTACAGAAGGTGATTACATAGGAGTGGCTGAAAAGGATGAAAATAGTTATGCTGGAGTTAGTGAAAGAAGAGAGGACATGGGAGCCAGCTTAAATTGTTTAAAACTATCGTTTAGAGAACAGACTTATAGTTTTGCACTGTAAAGCAAAGTCATGATAGGTATTATATGAAGATGGAACTTTCTTCCCTCAGAGATGGTCATTTGAGAAAGGCCACCTATTTGGTTACAAGGACCCTCCTCATCATTGGGGTATATTTAAATAGTGACTGATCACCACTTTTCAGGGATTTCTTCTTTGGGTTGTGGTGGGATTTATTTCCAGTAGCTTAATTTTTATGTTTTCACTTATTAGGTTATACTCCTGCAATTAAAGGACAACTGTTACATGTTGATGCCACTACCAGTATGCAGTACCGGACCCTGTTAGAAGCAGAAATGTTAGCAGTAAGTCTGGGGTATATGAAGATATTTATAGGTGCATAAAATACAAATTTGGTTTTAACTTTTTAATATAAAATTTTAATAACCAAGATGTCATCAAATAGTCTATCTTCTTGTTCAAAAACCACTACATGTTCTTTGGCCCTAATTTGGAAAGAGGAGTACATTTCCAGTGCGTAGACTGCTTGACACACTCTTTTGATCTGCTCCTAGAATGGGGAATGTGAACATAAGGCAATTAAATGTGGGGTTTTGGCCTTTAAAAATATGAACAGTTGTTAGGATATTGTTTTTAAACTTCTCAGTATAGCTAGACTAATTCTCTCTAATGTTGTAAATAAGAGTGTGTGTGTGTTTTATTTAAAAAAATTTTTTTTCTTTTTAATTAAATCTTTATTATTCAGATTATTACATTTGTCTCTCTTTTTTCCCCTCCATAGCTCCCCTCTACCTGGTTCCCACTCCTCCCTCTACCCTTATTCGCCCCCCGTTCAATTGATCTCATCCATAGGTGTATGATTTTTGTCCAGTCACTCCCTGTACACCCCTCTCCCCTTTGCCCCTGAGAATTATCAGTCCACTCCCTTTCTGTGCTCCTGATTCTATTATATTAACCAGTTTATTCTGTTCAAATTTTTAATTCACTTGTTGATAGATATGTATTTGTTGTTCATAATTTTTTGGCTTTTACCTTTTACTTCTTCCTCTTCTAAAAGAGTACCTTTCAGCATTTCATATAATACTGGTTTAGAGTTGATGAACTCCTTTAGCTTTTTCTTATCTGTGAAGCTCTTTATCTGCCCTTCAATTCTGAATGATAGCTTTGCTGGATAGAGTATTTTTGGTTGTAGGTTCTTGCTATTCATCACATTGAATATTTCTTGCCACTCCCGTCTGGCCTGCATCATTTCTGTTGAGAAATCAGCTGATAGTCCTATGTGTGCTCCCTTGTAGGTAATTAATTGTTTTTCTCTTGCTGCTTTTAATATTCTCTCTTTGTCTTTTGCTCTTGGTATTTTAATTATGATGTGTCTTGGTGTGGTACTCTTTGGATTCCTTTTATATGGGGTTCTGTGTGCTTCCTGGTCTTGTAAGCATATTATATATTTTTTACCAGATGTGGGAAGTTTTCAGTCATTATTTTTTTAGTAGGTTTTCAGTATCTTGCTCTCTCTCTTCCTCTGGCACCTCCATGATTCTGATGTTGGTACGCTTGAGGCTGTCCCAGAGGCTCCTTACATTATCTTCACATTTTTGGATTCTTTTCTCTTCTTGCTTTTCCAGTTGAGTGTTTTTTTGATTCTTTATATTTCCAATTCTTGACTTGATTTTTGCCTTCCACTAGTTTGCTGTTAGGTCTCTGTATAATATTTTTTATTTCAGTCAGTGTATGTTTAATATCTGTTTGGTCCTTTATCATCTCTAGTTGGTCCTTTTTCATCTCCTCTTGGATCTCTAGTTGGATATTTTGCATCTCTAGTTGGTCCTTTTTCATCTCCTCTTGGGACTTGCTAACTTTATCCAACTTTTCTAGGATATTCTTGAAAAACCTTATAAGCATGGTTTTGAACTCTATAGCCAGTCGTTTGTTTTCCTCCAATTCTTTTGTTTGTGATCCCTTCCCTTGTCCGGCATTTTCACTATGCTGGGATAACTTCTGTGTTGGATTCAGCCTTATGATACCAGACTTGAAAAACCACAAAAGCCTCTCTGTTGATCTTGGGATGATCAGTGTGTGTTTTTTAAAGGAATTATTTTAAAAAATATTTTTATTGATTTTAGAGAGGAAGAGAGAGGGAGAGAGAGCTAGAAACATCAATGATGAGATGAGAATCACTGATTGGCTGCCTCCTGCACACCTCCTACTGGGGATCAAGCCTGCAACCCAGGCATGTGCCTTGACAGGAATTGAACCCTGGACCCTTTGGTCCACGTGCTAATGCTCTATCCACTGAGCCAAATCAGCTAGCGCTGTTTCTTTTGTTTTTTTACTATATGTTTTCTGGCTCCATTGGATTCTTTCTCAGGGTTTAATCATTCTGCTTTTTACTTGATGAATAACGTGAAAGGAAGAAAATATTAATACCCCAGATTGCTGCATAGTACAAAGAGAAAAAATATGGAAATACTTATGACCAAAATTTCAGATTGTGGGACTCAGTAATCAGGCAGATAATTATTTTTGTTTAGGTCAACAATAATAGAAGCCATGTTGTAGAATGGCTGATATTTAGAGAGGATTCTTTTATATAGTATTATATCAGCAGTTCCTTAATTGTTTGCCTAAACAAGCTCTTTACACATGATATATATGTAAGTTAAGAGGAAATATTTGTAATTAACCAAGAATATATTGAGTACCATAAATGTATATTCAACTGGCATATTCAGCATTTTAATGTTTGCTGAGCTATAACTAGTAAGTACTGCTGTGCAAAATTGCTGGTCCTGGTCAAGCAGCTCTTGCCTTTGCAGAATTGTCCAGCTTTGGCAGGTGGAATACAGACCTGTAACCACCACGCTGTCAGTTGGGAACCCAGGAGGCACTGGGGCCAGACTTGTATGTGAAAGTATTTGTTGCATGCACTCTCTGCACCTGAACTCTCACTGACCAGGTTGGGCATGCAGAGGAGTTAAGGGCGTTGCTTTTATTCTGAGTTAAGCTCAGGTACAGTATTGAAACTGTAACTTGATTGATGTTCCTCAGTTTTTTTTTTTTTGACCATGTCATGGCTTAGTATTTCAGGGAACTGAATGTAACTGTGGCCACAGCAATATTAAAATCTCAAAGGGACCTTCTGTTCTGCTCAGTAGGAAAATAAGTGTTCATTACTCACCAGTGTGTGTGTTTATTTCTGATGCTCTTCACATAGGGTCACATTTTAAACTCGTAACATTTTTACTTGACATTGTTTTTCAGTTCCACATCATTGCCAGCTACCCCCGAGTATGGAATATGCCCCAGACGTGGCAATGTGAATTAGAAGTGTATAAAGCCACTTACCACTTCATCTTTGCACAGAAGAACTTCTTCACAGGTAATTTTCTAATGGAAAAAAAAATGCAGAGAGATTCATTACAGGGAACTGTTTTCTATTCATGTGAGTTTTACTTTAAGATTCATCCTGGAGCCGAGACCGGTTTGGCTCAGTAGATATAGCGTCGGCCTGCAGACTGAAAGGTCCCAGGTTCGATTCTGGTCAGGGGCACATCCCCAGTGGGGGCCATGCAGGAGGCGGCTGATCGATGTCTCTCTCTCATCGATGTTTCTGACTCTTTGTCCCTCTCTCTTCCTCTCTTGTAAACAATCAATAAAATATATTAAAAAAAAAAGATCCTGTCTGGGGATTTGATGACACAATTCAAACTTTTTTACTTTCACATTTTTGGGCCAAGAAGATAAAAGGAAAATTTAAATATAGATATGTTGTGCTCTCTTCCTACACAAAAAAAGGAAAATATGAACCCAAAATTGAGCTGAAAGGGAATAAAAGAATCTATCTTAGGCTGGGCTTGTACTCTGATTCAGTCTAGTGGGGAGTACGATGGGGAGGGTGAATCAATTTCTCTTCCTGAATTAGGCATCAGCATGGCTTCATGATTTTGTTTATTGTAATCTACAAACAGTATATTCAAGTAATCAAATATACTATGTTTGTATTGTGAGCTCCTACTTTCTTCTTGGCATGGACAATTTATTTGGTGGTGTCATTAATCAGAAAATTCCTTCATTTTTTGCAGCATATTACAATAGCTACTCATATTTCATAAGTATGCAAGTATGTAGTCTTGATCTCTGAGTAACAAATATTTCTATATAAAAACAAGTTACATTCATTGAGACTTCTGTGATAAGTTTAGCTAAACAGAGTTGGTCTGATTTGCCAGGATTGGTGGTTGTCCCAGAGCACCTAATATTTGCTTGATTGATTGCTACAATCGCCCTCCTTCCTTCCCTCCCTCGCTTTCTTGTATTCCTCTATCACTAGTTAGTGGAAGAGACATTTAAGAACAATTATTCAACTGTATACCCTGTGCTCGCTCCATAGCATGACGCTGTTATTTTTTTTAATTAAATCTTTATTGTTCAGATTATTACATTTGTTTCTCTTTTTTTCCCCTCCATAGCTCCCTCCACCCAGCTCCCATCCCTCCCTCTACCCTTACCTCCCCCCACATTGACCTCATCCACAGGTGTATGATTTTTGTGCAATCTCTTCCTATACCCCCTTCACCCCCTTACCCCTAAGAATTATCAGTCCACTCCTGACTCTATTCTATTCACCAGTTTATTCTGTTCATCAAATTTTTAATTCACTTAATTTTTAGATTCACTTGTTGATAGATCTATGTATTTGTTGTTCATAATCTTTTGGCTTTTACCTTTTTCTTCTTTCTCTTCTTAAAGAGTACCTCTCAGCATTTTATATAATACTGGTTGGGTGTTGATGAACTCCTTTAGCTTTTTCTTCTCTGTGAAGCTCTTTATCTGCCCTTCAATTCTGAATGATAGCTTTGCTGGATAGAGTATTCTTGGTTGTAGGTTCTTGCTGTTCATCACATTGAACATTTCTTGCCACTCCTGTCTGGTCTGCATAGTTTCTGTTGAGAAATCAGCTGACAATCGTAGGGGTGCTCCATTGTAGGTAATGAACTGTTTTTCTCTTGCTGCTTTCAATATTCTCTCTTTGTCTTTTGTTCTTGGTATTTTAATTATGATGTGTCTTGGTGTAGTCCTCTTTGGATTCCTTTTATTTGGGGTTCTGTGTGCTTCCTGGACTTGTAAGTCTATTTCTTTCACTAGATGTAGGAAGTTTTCAGTCATTATTTTTTCAAATAGGTTTTCAGTATCTTGTTCTCTCTCTTCTTCTGGCACCCCCAGAATTCTGATGTTGTTATGCTTAAAGTTGTCCCAGAGGCTCCTTACATTATCTTCACATTTTTGGATTCTTTTTTCTTCTTGCTTTTCCAGTTGAGTGTTTTCTGATTCTTTATATTTCCAATTTTTGACTTGATTCTTGCCTTCCTCTAGTCTGCTGTTAGGTCTCTGTATAATATTTTTTATTTCAGACAATGTATGTTTAATTTCTAGTTGGTCCTTTTTCGTATCTAGTTGGTCCTTTTTCATTTTCTCTTGTATCTTGCTAAATTTATCCATCTTTTCTAGGAGATTCTTGAAAAACCTTATAAGCATCGTTTTGAACTCTATATCCAGTCATTTGTTTTCCTCCATTTCTTTTGTTTGTGATCTCTTCCTTTGTCTCTGCATTTTCACTATGCCGGGAGATCTTCTTTGTTGGATTCAGCCTTATGGTACAAGACTTGCAAAACTGCAAAAGCCTCTCTGTTGAGCTTGGAAGGGGTGGAGTCTCAGGGCTTAACAGACAATCTTGCCTTCCATTTGGCCTCGCCCTACATGGCCCCTGAGTCTCATGTGACTCTGGGTAATTGCTGGAGCGGTCCCTGTGCGCATGTGCAGTGCCTTTAGACTGTTGCCTTTCCGGCTCCCCTGTGCTCTGGGACTGTATGAGTCTAAATCCCTTGGGTCTCACCCAAAACTGGGGTATAGTGGAGTTAGAAGTGGCGCAGTCTGTAGGCTCTGTCTCCTGCCCACAAGCCAGCAGCACAATCAGCAGTTCGTCCTCTACACACAGCAGAGTGCGCGACCGCAGACTTCTGCCCTTTCGTGGCTCCCCTAAATTTTCGTGCACTTCTCTCTTTTCACAGTCCTAACTCCCCCCGTATGAGTTTCGGCCAGACCTGAGGTTCAGTGCTGTAGGATAAGGGGTTCAGTGCAGTTGGAAGTCTCCCATCTCCCTCCTGCCAGAGGAAGCCAGCTAGGCAATCCATCACCCGCTCTCTCCACGCACGTGCACACGTCTCTGTACCTCAGCTTTTTGCAGCTCCTCTGGGTCTCCGTGAGCCCCTCTCTTTCCTTCTAGTTGTAGAATTTCCACTCAGCCAGCTTTCCTGTGGTTCTGGATTATGTCCATTCTGACTTTTAGTTGTAGTTTTGAAATTGTTGTGCGAGGCAGCAGTTTAAGTGCTCACCTGTGCTGCCATCTTGGACTCAGCCTGATGCTGTTATTAAAGATGGTTAGAGATTTCCTTCAGAAGAGAGGGTAACAGAGTGTATTTATTTTAGATAGGACAAATAGTTTGAGTAAAAGTGCAGAATCAAAAATGTTTCTGAGAGAGAAAAGTGATAAAATCAGCTTGATGAATGATGAGTTTGTATTTTGTAGTTGGTTAGTTCCAGAGATGGCTTTTGAACATTCCTCTCACAATCCAGGACTATAGTATACCCCCATCCGACCCCCCACACCCTGCATGGTTCAGGGTTCAAGTTCATGGTTTGGGTTCTGGAGGAGGCTACACACAAATGAAAGAGACTATAAACTAGTAATTTGGAAATATTGGGGGCCAGGCGGGAGCCCAGCTCAAGAAGAAGGATTCCGTTTTGTTCTGGCCTTGCGATTCTTTTTATTCAGGTTTGGGATCCACCCATAGCTCTTAGGCAGGCAATTCTAGTAATAGCTCCATGATAGCCCATCAACAAGGATAAAGACTGAAAGGTGGAAGTTGCTTCAGCTCCCTTTGTCTCAGCTAGACAGTGGGTGCTTGGCTCTTACCCTTGCCAGAGCCTTCAAGGTTAACCAGCCTTCTGGACTCCTTGTCCACCTCTTTCTGCTAGTGAAGGCAATGGGCAGCTTCCAACACGGGACCACTGACTCTAACTGCTCACCTGCCTGCCTGCCTGATAGCCCCTAACTGCACTCTCTGCTGGCCTGGTCACCCCCAACTGCTTCCCTGCCAGCCTAGTTACCCTCAACTGCCCCCCCCTCTTCCCTGCTTGGCCTAGTTGCCTCTAACTGCCCCCCCACCAGCCTGGTCACCCCTTACTGCCCCCCTTGTTGGCCTGGTCACCCTCAACTGCTTCCCCCCACCAACCCGGTCACCCACCTTTAACTGCCCCCTATCAGCCTGGTTACCCCTTACAACCCACCAGCTT
>PVJN01058033.1:0-12279 GCA_004026805.1 Lasiurus borealis | reverse complement strand
AAATTCATTACAATATATTAAAAAAAAAAAAAAAAAAAAGAAGGCTAGTCTCTGGCTTTCAGGGGATTCTCAAAGGGATCCGTGTCTCCCTCCCACCTCCCCTCCACTTCAGAGCCAGCCAAGTAGGTACATGCGGCCCAGGTCCAAGGCCGCCCGGGGCTGGGGATTCAACTGCCGGTAGAAAACAAACGTTCCTGCTCGCCCTTCCCGGCCGCCCTAAAGGGAGTGGTCACCCGCGGCCGGGGCGGCTCAGTGGTTGGGTGTCGATCCACGAACCAGGAGGTCACCCTTCGGTTCCAGGTCAGGGCCCAGGCCCAGGTGGCGGGCATAGTTCTACCTCTGTCACTCTCCCTCTCCCTTCCTCTCTCTGTGTATATATACACATACACATACACACACACACACACACACACACACACACATATATATATATATACACATATATATATATCACACATATACATATACATACACACATATGAATGGTCGCTATGGCGGGCACATTTCTACCTCTGTCGCTCTCCGTCTCCCTTCCTCTCTCTGAAATTTAAATATTCATATATATATACACATATATATATCACAATACTGTATATATATCTCACATATATACATATACATATGCATAAACATACATACACACATATATCACATATATACATATACACACACACATATATATCACATATATACATATACATATACACACATACACACACATGAATGGTCGCTATTCCAGTTTACATCAAGCAAACACACTTGGAGGGGCGGTGACCATCTGGGGTGAATCGTCCGTCGCCTGCCGTCCGGCTCCCGCTGGCCGAGCACCCGGTCCCCCGGGGAACCCCGGTCTCAGCCCCGGGAGACCCCGGGGTCGGGGACGTACCTGACCGGTCGCAGGAGCGAGTTCCAAACAAGGGCCTGGACCACCCGCCGGCCCCGCTGCCACCACCGCCGCCGCCGGCCTGCGCGTGCGCGGCCCCGCCCCGGGCCCTACCACCGGGAACGTGGGGGTGCGCGGCGCGGCCAGGCCCACGACACGAACCTTCGCGAAGCACCAGAAACGCAGGGGGGCTGCACTCGCTATGTCGCAGGTACTCCACAAAGGAACTGTCGCCTGGAGACACTTACAGGTCCCCCTGACAGAGGACAGGCCGGGAGCTCCACTCGCCCCCCCCAGACCCGTTGGTTTGGTCCCCCCGGGCCCCGGGGCCGTCCCCATGGTAACCGCGTCAGGCGGCGGCTCGCGCAAGTCGCATTGTGTGGGGCGGGGACGTGGAGGTTGCACCTCCGGGCGCAGCAAAATGGGCCTGTTTGCCCCGCCTCTTCCAGACCACACAGCAAAGGGCGCCCCTTCCTGGTGGACGTGGGGCCCGCGGCTCGACTGTCTCCCCCAGAACCTCGCAGGTCCCTTGAGGGACCCGGGACGGAACCTGCCCCAGTTCGTCGGATTCCGCCCACGCCTTCCGGTGAGACGGACAGACAGACAGACGGTAACCCACCCCGCCCGCCTCCCCCACATCTCCCAAGTCCTAACAGAGTGTATTTTTTTAAAATATATATTTATTGAGCCAAAACCGGTTTGGCTCAGTGGATAGAGCGTCGGCCTGCGGACTCAAGGGTCCCAGGTTCGATTCCGGTCGGGGGCATGTATCCTGGTTGCGGGCACATCCCCAGTAGGGGGCGTGCAGGAGGCAGCTGATTGATGTTTCTCTCATCGATGTTTCTGGCTCTCCCTCTCCTTTCCTCGCTATAAAAAGTCAATAAAATATATATAAAATAAATAAAATATATTTATTGATTTTAGGGAGGAAGGGAGGAGAAAGAGAGAGAAACATCAACAATGAGAGAGAATCATGGATCGGCTGCCTCCTGCACGCCCCCCACTAGGGATGGAGCCCACCCACAACCCAGCCAGATGCCCTGGCTGAGAATTGAACCTGGGACCCCTCAGTGCACAGGCTGACGCTCTATCCACCGAGCCAAGCCGGCCGGGCCGAGTGTATTATTAGACAAATGAAGAAACTCAGGTCCTTCAGGGCTGTTGACTGGGTGCCAGCAGGTGCACCGGGAGGACCCATGGGTCTCCGGTTCCAACTGCAGTTTCCTTCCAGCTGCACCTCACTGCATTGTCCTAGAGCCAAAACCTGCACGGTGTAGCCCCGCACTGCCCAATGGAACATACTGTGGGCCGCGTATGTCATTTAGAATGTTCTGGTAGCCACATTGTAAAAAGTAAATAACAACAACAAAATCGGGTGATGTTAATGTGAATATTTAACTCCAAATGTCTCAAATATTCCCATTTTTACATATAACTAATATATTCAGATTTATACTGCTTCATTTTACCATTAAAATAAAAAGTTTAGTTCTTCACTCACATTAACCGAATCCCAAGGGGTAACTTGTCACCTGTGGTTAGTGGCTGCTGCGAGGCCCAGGCCCAGCCTTTTCCTACATTTCCCCTCCTGCCCCTCTGCTCAGAGGGAGTTTCCCACTTCACAGTAACGACTAGGTCAGTCCCCACTATCACGTCTTCTCATAGCTCTGTCAACCTCCCTTCATCCACCATTCCTTCATATTGTTTGATCAGACATAAGCGCCATTGGGGCAGAGATCAAGTCTGACTAGCTCACCATCCTGTCCCCAGTCCCCAGTAGGAATATACTGCTGGCTCTCAGTAACTCGTCATTGAATGACCAAAGGTTAAACCGAACAAAAAAACCCAACCTGTTTAAGTTAGAATATGTTCACTTTATTATTATTATTATTATCATTGTTAGTGTTAATCCTCATCTGAGGACATGCTTTTA
This sequence comes from Lasiurus borealis, assembly GCA_004026805.1. NCBI lineage: Eukaryota > Metazoa > Chordata > Mammalia > Chiroptera > Vespertilionidae > Lasiurus > Lasiurus borealis. Next base: position 9,463 of record PVJN01058033.1, on the reverse strand, counting down.
TTGATTTGAGAGAGAGAGGAAGGGAGAGGGAGAGAGGGAGAGAGAAACGTCGATGTGAGAATGGGACATGGGTGTCCAACTTCTGACTGGGAATTGTCGGTGTACAGGGCGACACTCCAACCACCAAGCACTTCGGCCAAGGCAGAGCGTGTTACGTTTAAGCCGTCACAGTCCAGTCTCGGCTGTTAGCACGTGTGCTCTACGAGGGCAGGTGGTTTCTCATTTTTTTTTTAATACATTTTATTGATTTTTTACAGAGAGGAAGGGAGAGGGATAGAGAGTCAGAAACATCGATGAGAGAGAAACATTGATCAGCCGCCTCCTGCTCACCAAGGTACATGCCCTTGCCCGGAATCGAACCTGGGACCCTTCAGTCCTCAGGCCGATCTATGTTCTATCCACTGAGCCAAAGCGGTTTTGGCAAGGTTTCTCCTCCTTCTGCTCATCTACCCCCAGGACACAGCACGGTTGCGGGCGCAGGGTGATGACTCCATTAAATTAGTTCCCTCCACGTCCTTTTTCCCTCCTTTAGTCCTGCCGATAAAAACGGCCCCTGTTTCAGGGATAACTTACCCTAAAAAGGCCTGATGAACATTCAGAATGGAAACAGAGCATATATTTTATTTTATTTTATTTTTAAAATATATTTTATTGATTTTTTACAGAGAGGAAGGGAGAGAGAAAGTCAGAAACATTGATGAGAGAGAGACATCAATCAGCCGCCTCCTACACGCCCCACAGTGGAGATGTGCCCGCAACCAAGGTACATACCGCCAACCAGAATCGAACCTGGGACCCTTCAGTCCGCAGGCCGACGCTCTATCCACTGAGCCAAACCGGTCTCGGCCAGAGCATGTATTTTAAACACCTCTCTGAGAAAACCTACCATTCAGCGCTCCCGTGAGGCAGGGGTAATAATGTGAACCTAAAGGAAGAGGCTTTGTGACATATGTCCTCTTCCCCCAAGCCTGGCTGGTCAGAGACCAGGTTGTAGGTTGCCAGTCATGGCGGGCAGTGGGTAGGAGGCCGGTGAGAAGCCCTACTATGCACCTGCCTCCTCTCTGCCTTCCCCCCGTTTCCTGTTTCCCCAAAGGCTAGGAGCGGAGGGAGGGCCTGGGTCAGCTCTTCCTACCGTCCAATGGGCTTGGGATCACCCACAATGCAATGCCCATTTGGCCTAGAAAGAGGTGTGGTGAGCGAGTCTAAGATGGAAAGAAAGCTTGAGTGAACATCATCTCTGCGGGGGAATTGGCCTGATGGAGAAGCTGTAGAAGCAAGTAACTCCCGTTCAGCATATCGAGTGCTGGGAGAATCCTGGGCTTCGAGGAGGGCAGGTGGTACTAATTACCTGGAGGAATTCGTAATTCAAGAAGGCTTTCCATGCCGAAACCGGTTTGGCTCAGTGGATAGAGCGTTGGCTTGAGGACTGAAAGGTCCCAGGTTCGATTCCAGTCAAGGGCATATACATTGGTTGCGGGCACTATCCCCAGTAGGGGGTGTGCAGGAGGCGGCTGATGGATGTCATACCGAGGAGATGCACTGGAGTCTTAGAATCACAGCATCGCAGAGCCTCACCCACAGCTCAGACTTCCAAACGAAGCTCAGAGAGGCCAGAAAGATTTGATTTCCTTTCTTTATTTTTTTTAAAATATATTTTATTGATATTTTACAGAGAGGAAGAGAGAGGGATAGAGTTAGAAACATCGATGAGACATCAATCAGCTGCCTCCTGCATGTCCCCTATTGGGGATGTGCCTGCAACCAAGGTACATGCCCTTGACTGGAATCGAACCTGGGACCTTTCAGTCCTCAGACCGACACTCTATCCACTGAGCCAAACCGGCTTCGGCTGATTTCATTTCTAATTCGTTTGCCTGCTCTTCCTTAGGATTTTTAAATCATGTCTTCTTGTCTCTGGCTTACTTGGTTGTGAGAGTACAGTATATAAAAATACAACATACAGGTGAGACCGGTTTGGCTCAGTGGGTAGAGCGTTGGCCTGCGGACTGAAAGGTCCCGGGTTCGATTCCGGCTGGGGGCATGTACCTTGCTTGCGAGCACAACTCCAGTAGGGGGCGTGCAGGAGGCGGCTGGTTGATGCCTCTCTCTCATCGATGTTTCTGATTTTCTATCCCTCTCCTTTCCTCTCTGTAAAAAATCAAAATATATTTTTTAAAAAATACAACATACAAAGTCTGTGTTACCCGGCTGTTTATGCTAGTGGTAAGGCTTCCAGTCAACAGTAGGCTCTCAGTAGTCAACTTCAGGCGTCTACAGAGCTGTGTTGATTTTTGACTGCATGGGGGTACCCTTCCCTCATCCCCATATTTTCCAAGGGTCAACAACGATTTTCGGGGTGGGTCGGGGGTGGGCATCAGCAGATGGAAAGAACCCGTGGAGACACGCCTGGAAATCCTCACTTGGCAGTGGGCTTCTCAGACACAGGCCTTTATCCCTGCCTGCTTTCTCAGCCCCTTCTCCCTGCTGTTTGTGGTTCCAGGAGGCGGGCTGCACGGAGAGCGAGAGCGGAGTGCGAAATGAGAGGCTGCTAGCAGCGAACACACAGTGTGTCAGTTTACGAGAAACCGGACCATGGCGTATTTCAAGAATATGGAGGTCGTCAATGCCATCGCCTTGCCCATGGTGCCGGTGGAGGAGGGCCTGGCGCAGGGCGTGAGGCAGATCGCCGTGAGGACTCTGGCAGACCACGTGCCCTGTATCCTTCTTTGGTGCTGTTTCCAACCGAGACCGAACGCTCGTCCGCCTGCCCCTGGGGGTGCCACCTGTGCCGGGTTTCTAACAGGCACCGCTGGTTAGCGGTTCCTTACACATTCGTTACTGTTCCATCACGTCCGGTCTACCTGTTCTCTAGAAAAATCTGAGACTGTTCAGGATTATTTGAATCGGTTTTACTGAGATCATCAGGAAGAGCTCAGAAGGAAGAAGTATGGGAAATATTTGTTGAAAGAATCAGAAAGAAGAGAAAACTCTTTTTTAAAAAATATATATATATTATTGATTTATCAGAGTAGTGAGTGGAAGAGAAGTCGGAGTAGTAAAATAGACATACCCTGAGATGATAATTCTGTGCAAAAGGCTGCATGTGAAAAGTCCTGGAAGGAGGTCTCCCTAAATTCTAATGAGTTGATCTGGTGGGAGCATCATGGAGGATTCTTTCCGTATTTCCCAAGGTATTTAGACCAGAATCATCACCATTTATAAGCCAGGGAATTTAGCACACGTCAGAAGGCGTGTGGAGTGTATGGAAGGAAGATAATGACGTGGAGAGACAGCACAGAAAGGGAGTGACCCTGTGTCCCTGCCAGGCTGGCTCATCCTGTCTGTGTGTGACTCCCGCCCAGTTTCCTTAGCGGACCCTCCCCCCAGCGTGTCTCGTTGGCTCCATCCACCAGGTGAACCAGAGGATTGCTGAAGTAGACGTGACCCCCAAATCGATGGACAACATCCTGGTGAGCTCTGGGCGTCGGCTAGGGAGGGCCCTCCGTGTATTTGAGAGCACGTTCGCCCAACAGGGGCCTCATATACATGTAGACTAGCGGCCCAGAGAGCCATTGAAATCGCCCAAGGAGGCACCCGGAGGGGGGCTGGGACCCGTGCCTGACCCACAGCATCCCCTGGCCCCCCTGCCTCTGTCCACTCTGGGGCTACCCAAGCTGCGGTGCCGGCTCGGGCAGGCCCCCTACTTCTGTCTCCCTCTGTGCTCTGGACCTCACCTTCACGCACAACCTCTGCCTGTCTGGTCCTGATCTGTTACAGAGTCCCAGCCTAATTTACATATTGCCTCTTTAGATATAGATTAGATATAGATATAGATATAGATATAGATATAGATAGATGTTGATTGCAGAAAGGGAGAGGGAGAGGGAGAGAGAAACATCAACGATGAGAGAGAATCATGGATCTGCTGCCTCCTGCACTCCCTCCACTGGGGATTTAGCCACAACCCAGGCATGTGCCCTTGACCGGAAACAAACCCAGGACCCTTCAGTCCGCAGGCCCACGCTCTATCCACTGAGCCAAACCGGCTAGGGCTATATTTTTTCATTAGTGAGCTTTATTTTTTAGAGCAGTTTCGGGTTCACAGCAGAATTGAGCTGAAAGTATCGAGTTCTCACCTCCCTGTCCTCACGTGCACAGCCGCTCATCAGCACAGGGGCGCGTGGTTGTAACTGAGGAGCCAGAATCGGCACATCATCATCATCATCATCACCCAAAGTCCATCCTCTACACTAACGGTCTCTCTCTGAGCTGACCGTTCTATGAGTTTGGACCAATGTGTTTCAGCCTGTACCCACCTTTGTAGTCTTGTTTCCCTAAACAATAGTTTCACTAACAATCCTATGTGCTCCTGTTCCTCTCTCCCTCCCCGCCGACCCCTGATAACCACGGATCTTTCCAGAAATGTCCCGTAGTTGGAACCATACATCATGGAGCCTTTTCAGATTGGCTTCTTTCACTTACGCATTTAAGGTTTCTCCACGTGTGTTCATGGCTTGATAGGTCATTTCTTCCTTTTCTTTTTAAATGTCTTTTTATTGACTTCAGAGAGGAAGGGGAAGGGAGAGAGAAACACATCAGTGATGAGAGAGAATCCCTGACTGGCTGCCTCCAATCGAAGGCTGTCCCGGGCCTTTTGCACACCCAGAGCGCAATGGCCTAGTCCCTGACCCCCGCCCCGCGCCAGGGTTTGCCCCGCTCCCTAACGCCCCGTTTCTTTTCGGTTTTTGAAGGCCTTTGAGAGATTTGAGTTGGAGAAGAAGGCTTTAAAAGAGAAAAGCTACCGCAGCTCGGAAGACAGAGGCAAAATCCTTTCTCACAGCCTTTCGTAGTGCTTTCGTGGGGGTTGGTTTTGTGGTATCTGAAACGCACTCAGTAGGAATCCAGAGTTTCAGATGAGGATATATTTTTTAATACATTTCTATTGATTTTTTACAGAGAGGAAGGGAGAGGGATAGAGAGTTAGAAACTTCGATGAGAGAGAGACATTGATCAGCCGCCTCCTGCACAACCCCCCACTGGGGACGTGCCCACAACCAGGATACATGCCCTTGACCGGAATCGAACTTGGGACCTTTCAGTCCCCAGGCTGACACTCTATCCACTGAGCCAAACCGGTTTCAACCAGATGAGGATACTTTTGTAATCTTCTGAAGGAGTCTTAAATCTGACTTCTTGGCATTGGGCAACACAGGGAAGACAATACCCTTCAGAGAGCACCTACTATGTGCCACACTGCACGGGCGGTTTCATACCTATTTCCCTGCTAAATCTTCATAACGCCCCGGCCAGTGAGGTTATATTTTACCGAATATATTTTATCGATGAGGAACGGCTTGGGGGGGAGGGAGGAATAATAAGTCAGCAGCCTGGGTGGGATGTAGTAAGACGAATACCGGGAGTGTCAGGTGGAATGAAAAAAGTCACAGCTACAACGACAGCCCAGTGGTGGGCAGACCCTGCAGTTTCTCACTTCCACTTTCTCCTCTCCCCGTTCTTCGGCAGACAGAAGACAGAGAAAAACCCCGGAGATCTGCAGTGGCTCCGAATCCAGGAATGTCAGATCTATCGCTATTAAAAGGGTAAGGGGTCCTGGGGGTGTGTCTGACTGGTTTCTGCTGGGCGTGAAATCGATTTTATTCCTGGGAGGGGGGGCCGGGGGTGAGGTGGAGTAATTGGCACCTGGATGGTGATCCTGCAGGAAAATCGCTCCCTTTATGGCGGATCCCAGAGAATTTTAACGACGCTGGAATTTCTCACAGCGCCCTGGAAAGAGCAGACTGGGGAGCGCTCCCGGGGCGTTTGTCCGTTTACGTGTGGAAGGTAGATGTTTGCTCCCAGAAGCAATGAGTCCAGATTCAGCTCACACAAATCTCTGCCATGTTACTCTGTTTCCCCGGAAATAAGACAGGGTCTTATATTAATTTTTGCTCCCAAAGAGGCGGTAGGTCTTATTTTCAGGGGATGTCTCATTTTCCCATGAAGAAGAATACGGTACACATTTATTGTGGAACAAAAAAAAGGAAATTTGTTACCTGTCTATGGTATGGTAGTCGGTGTCATCACAAACCAGCTCACTGATGGGCCGCAGCGCAGCCGGAGCTGTTCAGGCAGTGCGAGGTCTCTTTAAATCAGGAGTCAGATGCCTTACAGTAGCTTCAGGGGCCTTCCTTATATTCTGGGGAGGCCTTATAATCAGGGAGGTCTTATTTTCGGGGGGATGCCTTCTATGACAGCGAGAGGCAAAACGAAGTAGGTTTTATTTTGGGGGGATGTCTTACTTTGGGGGAAACAGGGTAGCTCCAAGGGGCGTTCACACAGCAGGGCTGGTCCATCAGACCCTGCAGACGCCCGAGGAGCTTGGATTCAGTAGTTAGATGACCTGTCCACCATCACGCAGAGTTAAAGGCAGAGCCCCACTTCCTGCTCAGATCCTGGGACCCACAGCCAGACCCCTCCCTCTCCAGCAGCCTCCCCAGTTAAGATGCTCCTAAGCTTGCACTTTCAACTACTCAGTCACAGGTATTCAAACCCTTTAAATGCCGGAGAATAGGAGCCATACGGTATTGTTACCCCCTCTTCAGCGTTTAGCCACGGAGATGCCCACACAGCTTAAAGCCCAGCACTTGAGAGGCAGCGTGGATCGTATGACCCACGATGGTGGCTGAGCAGAAGTAGATATCCTGCCCAAGGTGATACAGATGCTAACGGGTGGAGCGGACGTCTGAGCCCAGGCCGTACGGTCAGAGTCAGTGTGTTCAGTCACTGAATTCAGCCCCTGTCAAGGCCATAGTCCAGTTAGAAAGCAATTCAGAGCCTCCAAACGTTTCCAGGAGGTGCCTTTGGGCAATGGTAATTAAAATAAATTTTTTATTGATTGATTTAGAGAGAGAGAGAGAGAGATTAGTTGTTTCACTTATTTATGCATTCATTGGTTGCTTCTTGTATGTGCCCTTGACGGGGGATCGAACCTGCAACCTTTGGATATTAGGACAATTCTCTACCCACTGAGCTATCTGGCTAGGGCCAGGTGATGGCAATTAGTTTCCTCTTTCTACTTTTCTGTAGTTTTACATTTTTATAGATATACTTTATTTTTATTCTAAAAATCCATGTAATGATGTATATTAAGAACCATAAGGATAGGCATATTCTTGGACCTAATATTGCCATTTTGCGAAAGTCATACTAAATAAATAACCCAAAGAAGGGGGAAACTATATGCTCCAAGTTATTACTAATTTAAAAAAATATAATGGTGCCCGGCCTGGCGTGGCTCAGTGGTTGGGCATCAGCCTATGAACCAGGAGGTCTCGTTCGATTCCTGGTCAGGGCACAGGCCCAGGTTGCGGGCTGGATCCTCAGTGTGGGGTGTGCAGGAAGCAGCCAATCAATGATTCTCTTCATCGTTGATGTTTCTATCTCTCTCCCCCTCTACCTTTTCCTCTGAAATCAATTAAAAAAATATATATATATATATGTATATATATATATATTTTATGGCAGTAGCATTAATTGGAAGTAATTAACTGTTAATTAAATCATAGCCCATCTTATTAATAGGATATATGATTATAGATGAGAAATTTAAAGACAGTGTAGCAATGTGAAAAATCTAAAGTTAAATGAATAAAACAGGACATAAGTGTATGTGTGTGTATGTGTGTGTGTATGTGTGTGTGTTGTAAATGAAGTTTCATATCACGTTTGTCTACATGAGCTCCAAGCCCGAAAGGGAAAACAGAAATCATGTGAGTGGGTGTTTGGTGGGAGGTGCCGGGTCCTGGATTCACCCCGCTTTGTCTCAGCGCTCTGTAAGGCGGTTTTATTGTCTTTATGATATAAAGGGGAACATATCCTATTGTCTTAAACTGTTGAGATGATGCACCCCGTTTTCCCATTCTGCTCTTTTGCTTCAGAAAACAGCAGATAAAAAGCTGCTGGCCGAGCTGTACCAGTACCCCCAGTTTAACGACTCTATGCCGAACGAGCTGCCGAACGGGGTGGACTTCTGTGACATGGTGGCCAATGTGGTCCGGTCCGAGAGGAACCCCTTTACCGGCAAGGTAAGCGGGAGCGGGCAGCTCACCTCCTGCCGCCGGCCAGGGGCCCGGCTGTGCCCCAACTCCGCAACCACCCCGGCAGCAGACACAGCTGTCCCAGCCACACCCCAGGAAGCAGAGTCAGGGCGTTGGAGTAAGTCACCGTGGGCCACACAGTCTGAAGTGACTTCGCTGGGATTAGACCCCAAGCCCGTGGCCCCTCCAAAACCTAGATCAGCCTGCAGAGCGCTGGCTCCGGGTCGTTGTGACCACGTAATCTATCAGCAAAACATGAGTGCACACCCTCATGACACATGCTTTAAAAATAGGATATTCAGCCGAAACCAGTTTGGCTCAGTGGATAGAGCGTCGGCCTGCGGACTGAAAGGTCCCAGGTTCGAATCCCATCAAGGGCATGTATCCTGGTTGCGGGCCCAACCCCAGTCGGGGGCGTGCAGGAGGCGGCTGATCGATGTCTCTCTCTCATCGATGTTTCTAACTCTCCATCCTTCTCCCTTCCTATCTGTAAAAAAAAAAAATACATATATATATATAAATATGTATATATATATGGATATTCATTCTCTGCGGTCAGTTGCCACACCATGTATCAATAAACTTAGTTTCTTTTTCTTTTTTTAAAATATATTTTATTGATTTTTTTACTGAGAGGAATGGAGGAGGGATAGAGAGTTAGAAACATCGATGAGAGAGAGACATCCATCAGCCGCCTCCTGCACACCCCCCACTGGGGATGGGTCCACAACCAAGATACATGCCCTTGACCAGAATTGAACCTGTCCGCAGGCCCACGCTCCATCCACTGAGCCACACCGGTTTCGGCTCTTATTTCTTAGACATTAGCTAGAACAGTGTCTTCCCGTTGTAAACTGTGGGGTGAATTTTACCACCTAGAGGGCAGACCGCACTGGGCTCCTAGGGAGGGAGGGAGCGGGGAATGCACACATGAGACAGAAGGGCTGCCACCCGGGAGGGGGGGGGCAGTCAGAGGAGGTGGGGGATTTGGGGGGTGGAGCCCAGGAATCGGCCTGGCCTCGGCAACCCTGTGGCTGTACCTCATGGCCCTTTGTGACTGCACAAGCCCAGGTCCCACAGCTCCTGCCTCCTCCTCCCGTCGCTCCTGCTTGCCTCACCTGCCCCGCGCTCCCCTTTCTCTCTCGCTCTCCCCCCCCCCCACCCCCCCCCCACCCCCGTTTCCTTCCTTCTCTCGGTCATGCGTTCTCCCTGTTGCCTCCTCTCCACCTAGGTCTCTGGCTGCGTCCGCCTCCTTCCTCTGAGCTTTGATCGGTTTGGGCCAGTCACCGCCCGGTGTGACGGTGGTGCTGGCTGGTCGCTGGGCCAGGCGGGGGTCACCGGGGGTGTGGCGCCCGATCCCCGGCTGC